>JAQIWD010001183.1:0-13771 GCA_034694825.1 Anurida granaria
TCAACCTGTTCATTAAAATCCGACTCGGGGTTATGGAGTTATGATTTTTTAAAGTTGATCGGGAAGGGCACACACGCCAATCTTGTCGTGATAGCTATGGTAACATGTATCTCGGCACATTGCATGCAACCCGGATACTTACCCACTTCGAGGCGAAGGAGGGAGAATCTAGCAGCAGAAAGAGCCATGCCGCGGATACCATCTCCCCACTCCTTTTCAGCACTGGAAGTGACAAGCGAAAGAAAGGTCAGCACTCAGCGACAGGTCAGGTTAAGTCTTTGAAGATTTAAGACCTACCCTCTGTATTCAATGTATTTGTAGATGAGTCCAGCAATTCCCATGGCCAAGAGAGCGTAGTACCAACTTGTCATGAACCTAAAAGCCAAGATCCACATCTTAAAATATCCGATGGTGACTCCAGCAGCGTCTTGGCTGGAATTCTGACTTACATAACAGTGATGCAGAGGGAGAGCCCGATGAAACTTCCCACCCAGTGGTAATACTTGAACCGTGGTCGCCAGTTTGGGGTCTTGAGAAGCGTTTGAACGGCGCAGGCCAAGTTCACGAACCCATAGCACATGAGGAAAAACATCGACAGGAGCGGTGCTGGAATGGAAGAAAATTGCGCTTATCAAAATAATGCGCAGCGAACATTGTGAAATCGCGGATTCCGAAACATATTCCTTTCAATTTAATTATTTCCCAGCGTCTTGTGGAAAAGAATGCTCTGGACGAAGGAATTCCAGCTCAACGGAGCATAAACCCAGGAAGTAGCGGCGTCCCGTCCAAAACCACAGGAAATTTTGAAAAAATCGATCGCTTTCAGTTCGATGGCTTTGGGTGACATATGATGCATTTCCAGTGGAGAAATTCATAGAAAACGGGTGCAAAGTGGGACATAACCAAACCAAGTGGGTCGTCAATGCAAACTTACCAAGATAATCGACATTTCCCACTGAAAAAATAAAGGGATATGAATTATGGACCATAATCTATGGTAAGCAAATATACGTAAAGTAGGTCAATACAAGTGAAATACTTACGGAGAACACCACATTGGCAAATACCGAGTGTAAGAAGGAGAGCCCTGATTGGCTCTCCCCGTGAAGAGCTCACGCTGAAAGGCTCCAGGATAGGAATGATTCCGTCTTTGGCTATAAAATAATTAAGTACCCATGAATTTTTAGTGGGCAATTATTAATTAGTGCCTATGGATTTTCTCTGTGCATAATTTCAGGCGAATTTCTCCATTTTCCCTTACCAATGGCTTGGAGGAGTCGTGGAGCTCCAGTGAGGGACTGTAGCCCCGCCCCAATGGTTGACAAAAAGGAGCCTACCAGAATAACCCACTCGTTTGGCCAGGCAATGTTGGCCACGGTAAGGCGCCCTCCGACCGACTTCCCAAACTTGTCCCTCAGTAGATTGTTGTCGACCGTGGATGCGAAGAGGACCACGCAGCTAAGGTACACGGTGGAAGTGGCCATGATGGCCCCAATCGTTCCAATGGGAATGGATCTCTGGGCGTCTCTCAAATCTCCTGACCTATTGCTCCCGGCCATGATCCCAGTGACGGAAGGGAAGAAGATCCCAACGAGGATCGTGAATGTGGTCGTGATGTCAACGATAACTTGATTGTAACTGTCCTCATCAGGGGTTTTTGGAGGTGTGGAAATGAATTGACCCTTCTCTGACCATGATGGCCAGAGGTTCGTCTTGAGGACCCCGGAGAGGAGCCCTTTGATTCCGTTCGTCTCCTTGGTGAACTCGTTCTTAAAGTAGGGATCACACTCGTCAAACTGCTGCGGTGGTTCCCCAGGTTCTTGACGGCAGTAGATCATCCATAGTGGGGAGCCAACATCCTTTGTACAATTTGTCTGCTCTAGAAGACGTTCCCCAAGGGTACACAACCTGTCAATTAACCAATCAGTATCAATTAGCAATTCCTTGGCAGAAATTAGAACTAAGGGAGCCGGAGACTTGGGCTAAAAGCATTTCATGTCACTACTCATTAAGGGACGTCAAGACCCAAGGCGGGGCTCACTTGAGCTTGTCATTCCCGTAAATGTTGACGATGATTCCGACGTAGACGGCAATGATGGAGCAGACGACGCAAGCGAGGGCCACTACGGCAAACTTATTGACAAACTTGACCCCTACGGAGACGACGCTCCCGATGATGATGAGAAGGAGCGTTCCATAGACGCGGTAGTTGTTGTACATGTTTTCAGGGATTGAAGTGGAGCCAAAGATGCTTAGCACCGGGGCCATGTATTGCTGGAGAAAAATCAGAATGTAAGAACCACTTTCTCCAGCTCACCGGGAGTTAGCTCAGGGGGAAAGTAAAGTGAAAGTTTTTTCCCTTACGATGAGGATCTCGACAGCACCAACAATGTACATGGCAGCCGCAAGGGTTGTTCCAATGTAGAACAAAATTCCCACGGCTCCTCCAAACTCTGGACCCAAACTCCTGGAAATCATGAAATAGCTCCCACCTCCTGGCACGACGCCGTTTGTGGCAATAGCCGACATCGATATCGCAGTCAGCATCGTCTAGAACCAATCAGCATCAGAAATTAGGACCATTCGCCTAATTTTTATACACTAGAAAACTTTTGGCCGGTTCTTACGACGCAACAGCACATGAAGACAATGCAAAAGGCGCAAACAGCCCCTGCGGTTCCCACAACCCAAGTCAAACGGATGAAGAGAATGACACCAAAGATGTTTTGAATACAGGGTAGAAAGACGCCTGGAACGACAAGTGATTGACGGGTTGACAGGTTGACATTTTATATCATGTGCCATTTTTTAACGCTCGGGTCAACGAACTTACCGATGAATGTTCCCATCTTGGCCTCCGTGGCCGGTGTAGCCCCTGCTGCACCCCCACCCCCTCCAGGCGTCAACGTCGACAGGACGTGGGGTAGGAGGAGGGAGGATGCATGTGGAGAAGCCCCCACCATCCCACCTCCGCTTTCCTGGAAAAACCGAAATCAAATTGCTGGACAATGACCTTCCGTCATAACTGCCAATTGTTGACCTACATCGTAAAGGTAGAGGTTGTGGGAGTACGAAGGAGTTTTCTGGATACTGTCCGGCTGGAGTCTGGTTAAGATGGGATCCACCGTGGCGGATGCCGCCGCGTTACTCTTGACTCCTTCCACTTCCGCCGCCTTCTCATCTAATCCAAAACAAGACGGAATTAGAGCCCCGAATTCCAGGAAGTCAAAAAATGCTTGATGTACTCCCACTTTTTGAGTCCATGCCAAGCTTCGTTGTGATCCACTTAGGAATGTTTGTATGAAACACGCTCAACGAGAGTGGGAGTGCGAAGGCTTTAATTAAATTTTCTTTTCATCACTCCACAACGCACGGGCAATCCAAGTCGCTGGTTATTAATTCCTCGCGTGCGGTTAATTGAGTCCACTTACCATGGTTGCTTGCAACGTTGATGACAATTTTAGGTGAATTGGTGATTGAAGAGGTGGGGGTGGCATCGCTGGAAGCGGACATCCTCGCACGCTCACTGCCCTTGGTCAACTGGGTTCATTTGACCCCTGATGTGGACTTGATTCTCGCAGGGTGGAAGTAAATAGGCTGGAGGACAGACAACAAGGAAGAACAACCAGCCGCTCCTTTCTCTGTGGAGAAAGTGGAGGGCGTAGACCTCCTTTTCCTTGATGTTCTCAACTTTTTCCTTCCCTCGCGATGTGTGGAGGGTCCAAGTCTCCTCCTTCCTTCCCACGGTGGTGTCTCTTGGTCTTTAGGATAAGTGTGTTAGGAGAGTCTTTGGGACTTTTGCCAAATCCCCACTTCCTTCCTTACATCGGGAAAAATCGAAGAGGGGGAAAAGTGTATTTGGGGCAGACATGCGTCCGTGTTGGAAGATTCCCAATACCACCATCACCATCACCACCATCCCAAGAGGGCAAAGACACAAGAACCAACTTTCTCTCACACTTTCACCTCATCCGTCAAGGAGCTGGATCTTGGGAATTTTCCCTTTTACCGCTGCCGAGATTACTAGATTACTAGACTCCGGACAAACTAAATCATCCCTCCCATCAATTAGCTAAAGTGAATTCGGGAAATTACAACTTCCGTTCCGTAACCGCCCCTTTTCTTTATTTCCGGCAGCGTTTTCCTTTATGGGGAAAGTTGGGGGAGGAGAAAGAAATGAAAGTACTGCGGTACTCCAGCCGCCGCCAACACCCGAGGCTGGAAAAATTGGAAACAATAGGAGAGTCTGATCTAATTTACCTTCTTGGAGAAAGTCTTCTTCGATGAGGACGAGTTGGGGTGAGCCGTAGATTGAAGATTTGTCCATGGACAGGAATTCTGAGCAGTCCCAATAGACACTGGACCCACTGGAAAGGGTTGACGAAAGGACGGAGAGAGAGAGGCCATAGGAAGATCCTGCAGAAGCCATCAACAGAGGAACTGAGGCAGCTGGAAGAAAGCAAGCGGAGAAAGCACGGAAGTTCAGACCTCACCTACCAAATTCATGTCGCGTGTAGCAAGAGCAGGGACTTTCACCAATGATCATCGCCACACCACCGCCGCTTTCCCGCTTTCTCCTCATGCACACGCCCTTCCTTTTCTTCTCTCGGAGGCAGAATTAAAGGCGGAGGAAGGAATTAGACGCATAGATACAGACGTCAGCAGAGGAGAAAGCAAAACCAGACAAATAAAGATTAATTGGGTTCTAAGAGCAGCGTCCCTGTCCGAAGGAAAGTCATTGGAATTTTAAATTCATGGACTTTCAATGGCTTCCCTTCCTTTTGTTGAGTGTAATTGAACTAATTGGATTCTTATAAAGACATCCATCTCCAAGGGCCCTGGAGAGCTTTCCAGACCGTTTTCATTTTCCGGTGGTCGTAATTTCTCCTGTCGACTACCGTAGCGCCTCGACATTTTCCGAATTCGGAACACATCTTCCTGTGTAGTCATTTGTAATTAACTTTGAGGTTTTTGGCTGTCAGCGACTCAACTTCTGACTGGTTGCAACTTTTCTAGAAAGTTGAGGAGAAAGCACGACAAAGCGGAAAGCATCCGGGGAATGTCCTCATTATTGTAACTTAAACTACCCGGAGTCTTTTTCCACCGTGCCGGGCTGAATTGTCCCCCAAACTTACTCTACCGCCAATCCGATTTTGACGACGCTGGAACGAAATCCGAACTAATGGTCTCTCTTTCTATGCTGGAAATGACAGGCATAAAAAGTAATGGAGAAACTATACCGTAAATACTAAAATGCTCCATTGTGTCCGCCCACGGAGATTGATGATGATGAAATGACGTACTTCCATACGGTACGGTCCTCGTCAAATTTCCTGTCTAGAGTCCAAACCAAACCACATTTGAGCCATACGCCTGAATTTTCTGATAGATTCTCTACGGATATCGAACTTGTGTCGTGTCTGTCAAGTCCGTAAGGATTGATGGCTGGAATAACATATTTGGCCTGAATGCGACAGTTTTTGCTGTGCCCAATTGATTGGAGCAGGTGGAGGTTCCTGATAGTATTGATATCTAAAATTCAGAGCCATTACAATTGCATTTAGAAACAGAAAATCGATAGTCGTTGTTGGTTATATTTTCAGCGCTCCTTGTCGTCGATAATGACGCTTTCACCTTTAGAATCGGCTACGGATGATCGATCACCTCTTTTAGAATCCGTCCTTGCTTGCCAATTTTATGCAAGAACACTTCAGTTAATTACATATAAGGGAAAGCGCATAAATTGATGATGTCGACGGTTTTCAGGTTGTGAGCTTGTGGACGCTGCTGCTGAGTCATGACGAGTCAACGCTGCAGTTTCTAAAGTAAACTGAATGAGTGCGTCAATTATGAGTTTAATTATATCATAATAACTAATTCTACAAGTCAAGTGAGCGACAGTTTTGGACGTCGCTGGAAAATTAAAGAAATGGAAAGAATAACTTGGATATTTTTACCCAAGTTTAGTGTTTGTGTTTGGAGGAAATGTGATTATGTGAATGCCAAGATCGAATGGATGTAATTGGGGTGGTCGATCGCTGTCTGTGAAGGTGGTAGACGCTTGTCCAACCTCTTTAGCGCTCTCAGCTGTGGGTGTGTAAGCATAAAGAGACTAAATTGTTTTGGTAATTAATTAATTAAAATTAAACTTGGTGAAGATGCAAGACATGATCAATCATGTAAAGGGGAAGGCCCTTGGAATAGCAACGTACCTGACGCCGCTGCTCAAAGAATCCAAGTTCAGGGAGACTGGGGTCATTACCCCCGAAGAATTCGTCGCTGCAGGGGATCACCTCGTCCATCACTGTCCCACTTGGCAATGGACTTCAGGAGACGAGGCAAAGGTCAGTCTCGATACTCTGAAATTCACAGGACATGATTGTTTATTTAATTGTTTATTTAGGCAGCCGATTACCTTCCGAAGACAAAGCAATTCCTCATCACGAAAAATGTCCCTTGCGAGAAGCGATGTAGGCAGGTAAGGTCAGACTTAGAGAAGTTTAGTCTTTAGTTATTTATAAATGTATCGACTGGTTTCTTCTTTTTCTAGATTGATTACGATCGTGACCTGGAGAAAGTGATAGAGGAAGATGATGAAGGTTGTGCAATATTTTATACACTGCGCTTCTCGCCGCTCCGCTAAGCTGTATTTGCTAACTGTTGATTTGATTATTGCGCCTTAAGGTGGATGGGTGGATACTCATCATAATCAATCGGTTTTGGAAGTAATCGCTGAAATGCGACTGGAAGGTCCTTCTGAACCAGCACCGGCTGACGATGAGGACGAAGTTCCTTTGGACATGGAGGAATTCGAGGCTTCCGGGATGTTAGATGCTCAAGACGACACGACGTTGCGGACGCTGCCTCAAAAGACTCAACAAGCTACCGGGGAGATTAAGCAAACGAGGTTAGTTTTGGAATTTGATTTGGGGCACTGTTGCATTGGACACTAAACAAAATCAGCGTCTCTTTATTAGAACTTACGACCTTCACATCACTTATGATAAATTATATCAAACCCCTCGCCTCTTTTTTGTGGGTTACGACGAGGTAATTCTAATTCTACCTGAACTTCCGTATCGGTATTTGATTAATTCCGATGTGTTAAAAATATTTCAAGTATAATTGATGATTGATTACCAGAATCGGAAAGTTCTTGGGGTTGAGGAAATGTACGAGGACGTGAGCCAGGACCACGCAAAGAAGACCGTGACGATGGAGACTCATCCACACTTGAGCGGCGTCATCGCAGCTTCTGTTCATCCATGTCGCCATGCCGTGGTCATGAAGAAGATTCTGGAAACTGTGGCCGAAGGGGGGAAAGACCTTGGGGTCCACGTCTACCTCATCATTTTCCTCAAGTTCATCCAGTCCGTTATTCCCACCATCGAGTACGATTACACCCAGAACTTTGCTCTCTGATGAACACTGATTATACCTAACCACCAATCAAAACACTCCATTCCAGCGTCATTCAGTTAATTACGTCTCTTTAATTCGACCCTTCACCAAGATCTTATAAACAAACTATCTATACGGAATTTAGTAACTTTAGTTAGTGTTTATTCTTAAGTAATTGACTGACTGGTGTGAGAGATTTTTAGTAATCGTGTACGGATTTTTGAATTCAAATCAAGTTCGCCTTCCTAGCAGGGCGAACCCAAGTCCAAGGAGTGCCCCAGCAGCGAGGAGCCCACCACCAGCGATTGCTGCTCCCTTCAAGGCATCCGAGTCCATGGCCTTCCGCATTTCTCGTTCGAGACTCTGCGCCTGCTTGTTTCCGGGCTCTTTCTGGAGAAGGAGTTTAACATACTTGAGGGCATGGTTGTAATCCTTGTTCCGTCCATGACCAACTGCGAGGTAGTACAGGTAGTCTCTTCGACGACTGACGTCTTCCCCATCTAAATGAAAATTCATCTTATTGCCCCTCACGCCAACGTCATCGGTTGGAAAGCCTTAAGAAATTTTGTAAAGCTTACTTTTCAATTCCTCTTCAAGGATCAGAATTCCTTTTTTGACGTCAGTCTTTAGACGAGAGCGCACCTGTTACACGGACGGTCGACAATGAACACGCTGTCAATAAAAGTTTCTGCTGTTTATACGAGTCGATATTTTATTGTCTTACAAGGCACCAGGCATATTGGAAAGTGGTATCTGCGGTCGGCTTTCCTTGTTCGTGCTCATGGTTGTATTTTTCTTCAAACTCCTGTTGGAATTTCAAATGAAAACGACATGTTTAGGGGAAAATAACAATGACTCATCATCACATGGTTGACGTAATTTTATGGTTAGGTTACGTGTACGTTATGTTAGGTTACTTACCCTTAGGAATTCATCCGAAACGACAGCAGTGAGGGCATCTGTAGCGTCTGCCATCCGGTTGACCTTAATCAGTGTCGGGTTGGAATTAATTTAGATAAACTTTAGATTGGAGAAATTTGAGGTCCTTGACATGGGAGCTGCGACAAGTCCAGCTGATTATGTCAACGAAATTGAAAATTACGAAAGGGAAAGTCAAGTCTCAAGTAAGTAGAGTGAGAGTGAGAGTGAGAGTGACGAGTGGTCACTAGAATCTTTGAACACTCCACGCGGTCACCCGTTTCACATATGGGCAAATTATACTGTCAACTGAACATAATGTAAGAAGAGAAGCCAGTAACTGTAAATATTAATTTAATGTTCTTTGATAACATTTTATGATTAATTAATTTTAGGCACTTAGAATAATGCCACAATCCTCATTATCTTATTAATTTTTCTGCAGTTTTCTGCCCAAAACGGAATTTTCCAGTTCAAACCTGTCCGAACGTGTTACTGGAATTGTTGGAGGGAACTCCGTAATTTCAAATCTGCAAAATAAACAACTTTTCTCCAGCTGCTGCGTTGCGTCATCCTATCCTCGAGTCACGATGATGATGCTTCATTCATTCTCCAGGATCCACCACAAATAATTCAGTCGTACAGATTTCCAGAAGAGTTTTCCTCGACGCAAAATTGAATTCGGACTTAAATCTTAATTCCAAGTTGGAATTTTCTTTCTTCCAGTTCCAGGAAGTGACGGTGTTTGGGATTTCCAGACGAAATGGGACCCTACTGTTGCTCCACAATCGAAGGTAAGTTTTATCTAACTGACCCTTTAGTCTTGCTAATTAATATCTCCCAGTTTCCTCAGGATAAAAGTTTGGGGATGGGGACGGGGAGGGACGTCGAGAACTTAACGAATCGACTATCGACATTATACAAAGATTCCACTTCTGTACACTGTAGAGATCAATCCTTACTTCCGTTTTCATATTCAGTTGACACACTTGGATTTAAACACATTCAGATTAAAATAGCAGAGCAGAATGATAAACAGGTAAACTTGTACCTTACTACTTTTTTACCTAAACAAGAAAGGAATTTGAGTTTAATGAAGCAATTGAGATTCGTTTGGAAACCATCGATACAACAAAAAGTTGAGATAAAATGCAAACTTTCCAAGTTACAACAGTGGTTATGGGGTTTTCTTTTTTGTAGTTATGCTGTAAAAACTACTAGGGGACCATTTTACAGTATTTGTGAAGAAAGTTTTTCTTTAGTTTTGTCTTTGTGTTCCAGTACTGTTGGGAAGGATGGCATTCGCATTGGGACTGGAGGAACCCGGGCTGGACGATTCCGAGACCGTGGAGACAACAGATTGACCTATCCTTCTCCTTCGCGTTCCAAAGTAAGCACTTATACACCCAGAAGCTGAAATGCCAATTGTCTCTCTGTTTTCTATTTGACAGGAGAAGTCAAGGGAAGATGTCAATGAAATGGAAACAAGTACCAATTCCAACTGCTCAATCGAGCTGAGTGCAGAGGAGAAAAGGCCCCACGATGACTTCAAGTCCGCGGAGACTTACATTCGAAACTTCCTGTCAGAGAAGGAAGTCTACGAGGTGGTTGTCAACAGGAAGAAACTCATCAACATGATCAACACACTCCACACAGCCAGCACTCAACTGATGTCCACCAGCATTACCGCCTTCACGCAGCTAAATATCGACCAGCGACTCTGGACGGTCTCCGTCTACAACATTGTTAAGCTTGGAAGACAGGTGACTACAAAGGATCCTACGAAGAAATCCGAGATTCAAAAAGTGGTGAATATCTACCTGGAGAAAGGGATAAAGTACTTGGAAGAGCTGGAGGATGCTGTGAAGGCCAAGTATCCGTTTAGTCGGAGTTTAATCCATGGCGGGGCGGATGTCTCGGCATTCCCTCCAGTGGAAGCAGAAGCAGTGGCCACCCTTATTCCACGCCTCCTTATTTTACGCGGAGACAGTCTCAGATATTTGAATTTACTTTCTCGTTCGCTGGAATCTTACGAACAGGCACGGAGTATTGACCCTGGAAACGGAAGAGCCTACCATCAGATGGGATTGATGGCTCTTCTCCAGCGGGATTTCTTATCCGCCGTCTACGACTTTCTTCGAGCTTACTCCAGCACCAGTCCTAGTTCGCTGGAAAGCGTCAAGTCACAACTGCAGCCTGTTTTCACAGAGGCTGTAAAAACCTACGAGCGAGTCTCACCATCCTTTTGGTTTCAGGCTGGGAAAAAGACAGAACACCAGACAAAGGAGGATGTGATGCGTGAGATTTGGATCTTTCCTCATGAATTCCAGGACGTGCCCCCATTCCCGGAAGAGTTTGAAACCAAGGAGGGTCACTGGAACAAGTTAACTCCAAAAGAGATCTCTCGGCGATTTTCCCTTACGTATGTGCTCGTGATTGAGAAACTTTGGACAAATGGTGGAATGCACACAATTCATGCTGTGGCAGAGGAGTCTCTCGTGAGTATACTGGACGATAACTTCCGCAATATTATTTTATTCTAAAATGCCTCTTTTTGCAGGTCTATTTGGAAGGAATTTTCCAACGAGAGGTCACTTTTGTTCCGCTTCGGATTATCCAAGTGCTATCCGTTAACATTCTTCTCCTAGAAAAACTCCGTCCGCTGGGGAGCGCAGATACCACCTGGCTCACTGCCCTCCAGTATACCATGGAAATCTGCATCATCCTTGCCGAGCGATTGGGAAAGTTGATTGACCTTTGTGACTGGAACTCGCCTCAGGTGGAAACAATTACAGTCGGGCTCTCTACATGGGTCTATTGGATGGAAAAGAATCCAAAAGACTGGACACTGCGGAGACCACGGCCCTCCTTCAGTATCAAACATGCGACGAGGTGTAAGGATGAAGTCATGGCAGATCGGCTGGACGACTCCTGGGCTTCCTTTGCCTCGCTCATGACCAAACTTGCCGTAGTTTTCCGGAAATATTCCTCGACACTATTTCCCTTCGTCGTTTCTAAGGAGGATGACAAGCACAAAGTCCCCTTAGCTCCATTTCCTGAGGCAAAGCACTTGTTTGGGCTCCCTCCGATGTCCACGAGCCCCATTTTCCGTCCCAAATACTTCTGCGGTAGTAAGCAGGGACTTACTGGGGCTAGGAACTACATTCGGCTCAAAAGTATATTCCGATTTGGAGCACTCTTTCTGGACGAAAAGTATGGGATACTGGAAGTGAAACGCCTGGAGAGCGGAACGCATGAGTTCTTTACCCGAGTCAAGGTCAAGGGTCCTTACACGGAAGGAGAGGTTGGTGGTCTTGACACGTCCCAACATCACTACTGGCTCCACTCTTTTATTGCTCGAGAGGCCAAAGCTCAGAAACTGGAAGTTCCAAGACGTGGCGACGTGAATAACGCCTGTAAAACAATTGTCAGGCGCCCAAAATGTGACCCCGAGGAATCAGCCACAACGACCACTGCTCCTGTTCCTACAAAAGTACTGGCGCACAGGCGGACTTTCAAAATATGGGAGAGTTTTGCCGAGGAAGGTTTCCGAACAGACATAATCGTGGAGCCCATAAACTTTGTCCTGGACACAAACTGCTTCGTCCGAAGACTGAGGATGATCAAAGTTCTGATGTGCCTGACCACGCTCCCCCTCGCCATCCCTGTTGCTGTGATTCTTGAGCTCAAAGGCCTTGCCAAGGGAGGTCTCCGGAAGAAGGACCAAGTTCGCTATGGTGAAGATATGCGGAATACAGTCGCTCAACAGAAAATGATTGATGGGATCGCACTGCGTGAAAAGTGTGAAGAGGCCCTTGCTTTTATCACCGAGAACTTCCACTACTTCCGTATCCTCACATCCACTGCCAGCGTCGTCCGTGTCAAAACTCCACATGCCTTCGTCAAGGATGACTACTTTGACCCCTCTGACAGCAATGATTCCAGAATTCTCCAGTCCTGCCGATGGCTGGAGGACCTGGACTATGTATCCAGGGAAAGGGACACCACTCGCCGAATTCACCGCCGGACGGTTTTGCTCACTGGAGACAGAGGCTTAAGAATTACAAGCAGTCACTGTTACCACATTCCTTCTTGTGCCATTACTCCCATTGTCGCGTGGCTCCTTTCCCACCATTCAGCCACGTTCTACGGAATGATGACCAAGGCCCTGGAGGACGTGAGGCGGCGTCAGTATCTGAGGCGGAGGCAAAGGAGGGCAGAGAGCAAGGCACTTAGAAATCCACCCCCACCGGAATCACCAGTCCTTCGAATCCTACTTCCTACAGAATTCGAATCTGACGTTATTAAAGATTGACCCTTGACATTCCTTTTCGTTAGAATTCATTGTCGGGTGACGTGAAAAGGTCAAAGGTGTATCAACTTATAATTTTTTGAGGGATTCGGCGAACCCCATCCTCGCAACTCATGATGTCTGAGGCGACAGAACAACATCGTGAATGGTATTTTCCATGAATTTTATTTTATTTATTCTATTTTTGGTACAAATTATCAACTAAAATTTAACTTTTTACGAATCTAATTAACTGTTAGTGTAATGGCATTTCCTTCTCCATGGAGGGATATTGAGATTTTGACTCTTTCCCCGCCGCAAAAGGTGGCAGGAATGAATTTGTTTTGAATTATTCAAATCTGAAATCCGCAGCAGAAAACAAAAAGCTTTTTGTTTTGCTTTTCTATTTTCTTCATTCGCATTCAGTCGAAATTTCCCGATAATCAATCGTCCGTCAGGAATTTAATTATTTTGTTTTGTGTTTGTTTTTGATAATTTACTCAATTAAAATCTCGTGCATTTGTGCTTGTACAGCAATTAAGTATCTCTTGAATCGATTTTTTCCATCTCCTTTTCTCCAAACATGTCAGAGACTCGGGGAGGGGGAGCCTTGGGGAAGGGCGGTGGACTGACTTTAGGAAATTTAAGTGTCCTTGGCGAAGAAAGTGAAGACGAGGGAAGGGAAGATGAGGTAAGAAGAGCATGATCAAAGTGGTCTCGTGTAAAAGTAAACATTTAGCGTTTGCAACGTAAACTGGCTTTGTTTGATTTGTCTTATTTACGTTTTTGAATTGAATTTGCAGATAAAGGAACTTCTGGCTCATGCCTTCAGTACAGATACCCTTGGTGATGAAGACGACGATGACGGAGGAGGACCAGGAAGTTTGTCGTTGCATGATAACTCCGTACCTGCCCAGCGGAATGTGTTGGATATAAACGCTGGCGGTGAGAGGTTGCACGAGACTGTTTCCCAGTTCCATCGCAGTCACTGTCCAGGAGTCGGTGGAGATACAAATGGAAACTATGAGAGCACATGGACGTCCGAAGGTGTGGAGGCTCTTGAAGAACTGAAGACGTTGGCCGAATTTCGAGAACGACAAGTGGAGCGGGTGGAAGTTCAGTTGGAGACCCTTGGGAAAGAGAAGCGTGCCCTGGCTCACA
>JAQIWD010001184.1:0-13765 GCA_034694825.1 Anurida granaria
GAGATAATCGGTTTGCCCGAATCCTCTGAAAAGTGCACCGAAATTCCCATCTCCTCTTATGGGATTACCTGGGTTACACTAACTTAATAACAAGACCTTAAGACTGAATTTTCATAAGGGAGACGAGAAAGATAATCATTATAACACAATTTGATTGAATGCTAAATCGCCAGATTTAACTCATGGTTGCCATGACCTAAACCTGCTTTGATTTGTAAATGTACTTTGAATACAAACTTCAAATAAGAATTTGGGGAGTGGTTGCCATGGCAAATAAAATGTGGCAATTCGCACAAGATAACACGGCATCATTTGACAATGTCATTTGTGTAGCAAAACCATTTGGGTCATAATCCTTGCTGCTTCAATATCGCTTCTTGGGGCAATTCTACCTTGGAATTTAAGACACAAAATTTGACTGAATCCACCAAGATGTGTACTCCGGATTTTGTTTAGTATTCAATCCGCACCAGACATTTCGGAATCAATTTAAGCTCAACAGCGACCTGTTTGTTAAGAAAATGTATATTTTTCATTGCATAAACCAGGGATAAGCTGCAATTTTTCGGTAAAATATCTATAAGTTAAAATATTTTGTAATGTCAAACATAATGTCCATATTGGAATATAGTTTATGGATTCAAATGGATAAAGATGAAGATAGAAGCAGGATACATTCTCACAATGTTTATAAACTATGGAGCAAAATTGAGCGTCCACCTTTGAAGTGGTGACAGAAAGTTTTATGCTCAACCAAATAGCAATTGTGGGTTTTTTTAAAAAACTACACAACATTTGCAATAAACTGGCGTTACAACTTTCAAATCAAGAAATCGGATTTTTCAAAACACCTGGGTAAACAAAATTCGGGTTCTTGAACTTTTCGGGTAAGTTGTTTTTCGGTTTGTTGACTTTTTATTATGGAAAGCGGTTGCTTTTCCAAAAATCTTGACGTTTTGACCTTTGAGTAATTCCTTCACGTTTTAATCGTTTTTAGTTCGTCTTGAAGAAAATATTGAAAACCAAAATTTTTTAAAAATTCATAACTTTGGAACGTGTTGGAATTTTTCAAAGGCCAAAATGTCAAAATTCTTGGAAACGCAATCGCTATCTATAAAAAAACTCCAACGAATCAAAACAAAATAACCCGAAAAGTTCGGAAACCTGAATTTTGTTTGCCAGGGCATAAGTTAAATTCCAATTACAAAAAATTTCTAACTTTGGCCATAAACGCAAACTTTTGCACTCAGATATAAATAAAACGACCATATCAGAAACCGCAACCAACGAAGCTGTCAGTGGTTAAAAAGTGAGCGTAAAACATGTTTACAGTCTGTTTCAGGGATTTCAATTTTTCCGTCTTTGCAATTAACTGAATGAGAGAGAATATTATTTTCGCCTCGTTGCTAATTAATGTTAAACGGGGCTGGTTTAACATTCTGTCTTGATTATTCTCATGAAAAACCGGTTTGGTGGTAAACTGACCCAAAAACGGTTGCAAAATCGTCTCAAGGAATAAAGTAAAGAATTGAGTCACTAAAGAAGACAAGAAATTGCCTCTCTCTCATTCCAACAAGTGAAAGGGTAAGGTAAGTTTTGTTTTTTTTATTCTTGTACCAAATGTATGTTTAATTTAATTTAATTTAATTTAATTACATTATATTTTATTTAATGTAATATAATTTAAAAGTCAGAATATTGCAGGTAGGCTTCGAGTTTTATCAAGTGAGCAGAATAATGCCGTTGCTGCAGCAAGTTTTAGAATTTCTGGATATTTGGAACGTTAGAGAAATGATTTTGAGGTACATGCGCCCTTTTATGGACGGACTTGTTCAAATGTCACAAATGTGTGTTATGGATCAGCATAAGTTAATGGAAGACGATGAGTCTGAGGAGACTAGGAAAGAGCCAGGTAACCGAACCTAGAATTTTTGATACTTTAATAAAAATATATAAAAATTTACAATATATAATATAATATAAATATAGACTATATATAATGCATAATTCATAGTATACACCTAAATAATATAATGTATAAAAGTCCAGTTTTTACCTGATTACGGAATATAAGCTAACTAGTTTGAATTCACATTTTTCGTATCAAAACACCGTTGCCCACTTCAATATCACATTTTAAATCGAGAATCAAATTGTTTAATCCCTCTAAGCAATTCAACTTGTAGTTTGCTTTTGTGTGTATATTTTTACTACATTGTGATAATTTCCCAATCAAAGTAATTAATTTACTTCCCAGTTAATCTATTTGCTGAATAAATATTGCCATTCAAGCGATCAAAAATCGCTTCAACAATTCAAACTCTTTAATCTTGGAAAGGTGGAACTGGTCTCAAACTTTTTAAATATTCATTATCACCAATTAAACCGATTTTTTATCGTTTATCCATTCATCTTAATAAATATGAACAGTTGACCTTATTTTTGAGTGGTATTCTATTTTATAGAAGACAATTTTATTCGTATTTTTTCTCCCCAATTCATTGCCCGAGTGTAAGATTTTGTTGATTTTAGGATCAGAGCGTCCAAGGTTGAGTTATAAAACTGAAGGACAAAACCTTCAAAACTGGCGTGTGTTTGACTTTCCGCCAATTCCACAATAATTGGGTTTAGAATTAATTATTCTCAACGGTATTTACTCATTTTTATGTGAAAATTGATTGTTCATTTTATCTTATCGATATTTCAATTTCCATATAAAATATCCTCCAAATATTTTTCATTTTCCGCTAGTTTCCTTCCGTTTTGTTTTCATTTCGGCATAAGTCAGAGAAATGGACGGACCATCACCAGCCGTAAATACAAAAGAGGTCAAACCTCGCTCAATGTCCCAACTCTACGAAATTTATTTCAAGGCCATGAAGTACCAGGGACTTCTTCCCTTTGACTTGAACCTTGAGGAGGGTACTGTGAATACTTACAAGCGTAGGTGGTGGACTGCCTTTAGCATCTTTAATTTCATTCACATTACACTTTACTGCATTAAACCCTGCGTCCTCTACTACATCAATCGCAAGAGTAATTTTGAGTACGATACAGTCAAGGGTGGATACATTTTTCAGATGATTTGGATCTTGGGCTATTTCACCATTTATCCCATTTTCATCACTTTTCTATTTTCTGTCAAACCAATCAAGCTCTTGATTTCAATGTGGCTCAAACTGGAAATGCAAACGGCGGGTAAGGTAGAATAGATTACGCGTATAAAATCTTTCTAACGATAGCAAATTTTTTTAGAAATATTTCCAGAGCCGGAAGCTAAATTCCGTAAACGGTTCAAGCTTTTGAAGTTGCAGCAAAGTCTCTACGCGGTTGCCTGGACCGCAAGCTTCCTTCTATTAATTCCAATTGCCTACATAGTCCCACGCTTTCCACCGTTTCTTAATTCCATTTACATGGTACACCCTAAAAAACCAGATTACCCCAAACAAGAGCCACATTCTGCCTTGCTCCATTACATTTTCACAACATTTGAACTTCATACAACAATCATGGCTTGGGGTCTCCTGGGTGGTTTTGATGTCCTCGTGAGTATGATCTGCAGAAGTTTGATCCGAATACTCGAGTCACTGGAAGAAGAATTTCGAAAGCAAAAAACAATCCCAAGGATTTCGGACCAATTGACTCAAACCTACTTGGCCTGTCAACTTGTCACGACCCAATTCAACAAAGTATTTGCTCGACTTTTATTTTTTCAGGAAATCACCAACTTGCTCCTCTCCGTATTCATTTTGCATGGAGCCCTGACAGGGGAAGATCCTTACCTCAGTTTGTTTTGCCTCTGCAATACGTTTCCCTTGACCCTCAGGATGTACGTCCTTTACCTACCCATGTCCACCTTGTACACGAAATCCAAACGATTGGTGGAATACATGAGAATGCATTGTCGTGAAAGGAAGGGTGAGATGGGGATCGAGTGGGATCAAGTGGTTGTAATCACGGATCAACCACGGGCAAAATCATTTCGATTTATAATGCTCAAGGCTTGGTTCTTTCATAAGATCTCCCCAACGTCCATTTTGGATTACAGTTTTGCTTTGATCTCATATTTTGTTACGCTCCAGCAAATTAAAAATAAGGATCACACAAAACTGGATATTGTTATACAATAGAGAAAATGTGCCGAACCATTTACTTTTAGTTGCTTCAACGTTGGATATCAAACGTTCCGCATCATTTTACATATTCGGATACACACTGTATGAAACGGCAAAACTAGTTATATAAGGGACCGGTATACATTTGAATTAGTAATTATATTGCACTAATATATATCTTAGCTAGTTAATTTAATACCGTGCTTACCGTATATTTCTAAACAACGCCTTCCCTTGAACTACGCTATCCTTCGAATAAGGCCCCCGGGTGACCCTTTTCCGCAGAATATGGGAATCGCGGAATTTCAAAAAAAAATTTACTTTTGCAAATCAAGTTTAAAAACGCATTTAAAAATTAAATATGCGAATTTGTGCGACATCAACCCTAATTATCAACTACAACTAGTTAATTGCAATCAAAAATTTTTGAACAGTTGAATAGGGACACTGCTTTTAGTAATTACAGAAGTGGGGGGTTTGATCGTATTGTCCCTTTTTCTCATCAACCGCGGATAGCGCTGGCCCTGATCTCGGGTCACAGATGGTTCCAAAGGGTAACCGGGTCATCCAAGATTGTTGACAACCCTACGGGTGGTTTAAATTTTTTTTAGAATTTTAGAATCCGCATGTTAGAATCCGCATTTTCGAATCAATTATCAACGTTTACTTTTAATTGCAATTAACTAATTGTAATTGATAATTAAGGTTGATGTGGCATAAATTCGCATATTTAATTTTTAAATACGTTTTTAAACTTGATTTGCAAAAGCAAATTTTTTTTGAAATTCCGCGAATACCATGTTCCGCTGAAAAGGGTTACCCCTACGTGTCATGACGTCGTCTTCGATTAGGGCCCCCGGGCGTTGTTTAGAAATATACGGTACGCTATATTTAAGGCAGTCTAGGGGATTTTATACAAATTCCAACAAAGCTGGCCATGTAGGCGGTATGCATTTTTAATGTCGTGTATGCACTTATATTATATATATCGGTATACATTTGAACTAACATAAAAATATATTACATAAATACACTAAATTTTTAAAATCTGATTTCATACGTAGATACAAAAAATTTCAAGAGTATACCGGTTACCTGAAGGGTTTCTTTGGAGTTGTTATAAAATGCGCTAGACTACCTTATAAACGTAAATATCGCACACATGAACACAAACTTGAATATTGTGCTGGCTGAAAGTGTGGAAGAACGGTTTGGCGACATTTGATAGTTCGGCAGTCTAAACGGGACGGGCGCGCAGTTTATAATAAACCATAAACCGTTCGGTTTATCCCCGTAACCGCCAATAAACCGAAATGGTAGATTTCCAGCCTGTAATAACTAATAAGATTAGAAGATGTACTATAGTACTTGAGGGAGGTTAAAGGTAAATAAAAGATAACTCGTCACAATTTGACGGTCGTTTTTATCTAATTGTCAATTATCTCCGTATCGATTTGACATTGAATACCCTGCAAATTGATTCTGAGCACTGGACTTCGCAGTTTGCGTTTCCTTTTTGGGTAGAAAAGAGGAATCAAAATGGCTATTGTTTCCTGGGCGTTAACCCGTTTGGTGTTGGTACTCCTAGTAGTATTTACGCTGTTTGGCAGTTCCACTTCGCTTGTAAATGGGAAGACCTACACAATTGATTTCGTGCCACCAATTCTCAACGAAACCGAACCGGTACATGGGCAATAAATTCTTGGAAAATAAAACTACTAACGATTTTTTACTTGGCAGATTTTGTCCCTCGCAGTTAGAGGAGGTCGGAACATTAATCTTGAAAATTTTAACAATGCCGACTCGCTTCAGCGCTTCATTGCTCGTATAAATGAGGGTAAGGACTTCCCATAATAAATTCTCGAAATGTGATTCGTTTTACATGTAAAAAGAGTATTTGAACAGACAATACGTTCAATTTGTTCATGGAAACGCAACGATGGAACTGGGTGGAGCACATTGTGGAGCGGACACAAACAGTTAAAATCGATATGCATCCGAGAGTAGTTGAAGGGATTGGTGCACTTACACGGACCGTCGTATACACGGTACGTCGTACTCATGCGCCACAGTTGTTTCGTTCCCAGTTGTAGCCAGTTTAGCCTGTTACTAAAAAAAAAATTGAATTCACTTTAAGGATTACACGGGTTCTGACTCCCAGCGGTGGTACATTGTCCCAAGCGGCGATGACCCAAACGTAGGGTTGATTACGAACCTCCTTCATAAAATGTGCATGGTTGGAAATGGGTAATTATCAATTAAAACTACGAAGAAGGGATTCATAAATTCAGGATGATTGTTCTTCTTATTCTAGGCGTGGTGCTCAACTGACGCTTGCAATTTGCAGCTTCACCGATCCCAAACAACAATTTAAATTTATTCCACGCACTCCAAAAACTTGCTCCGAATAAAAAAAATTGTAAATAGCAAACTATTCAATGCAAATCTTTCTGGATCAGACATACGAATCGCCTGGCAAATCCAATAATGTACGAGGAGCAAGTGAAGCTTGTAAGCACTCGGTGACTCCGTTAAGGACGGATTCCGGAGTGGAATACGAAATATTCATATGCTCATTTTGTGGAGGTAAGGAAATGGAATTTTCGGTTGTAACCGTTGGAATACTTGGTAACGCCTCCTCCCTTCTTTCGTCTTCTCCCAAAGATGATGCGGATGCGGTCAAGAATTTAACTTGGGCCTCTGGTTGCCCGTGAAATCCACGCAAGTGAACTGGGAGAAAAAAGTTTGCATCAAAATTGAAATTTTAACATGTCAAAAAATTTACAATTAAATGCCTTTCCTTACCTTTAAGATTACTCCCGTGTGAAAACGCTTTCCCACATAGTCGGCATTGGTAAGGCTTACGCCGCTCGTGTACACTCCGAACGTGTTGAGTCAAATTCCCAGGCGTAACAAACGTCTTGCTGCAGGCATGACAGGTGGGCTTGGCGTCTGAGAACCCTTGGTAAGTTTCGGGGTGCATAAACCGCTGGTGCTTCTGGAGACACCGCTTGGTTTTGTAGCTCCCACCACAGTGCTCACAAGTATAGTTCCTTTCCTCACTGTGCACGGCGGCGTGGATTTGTAAATCAAAGTTACTCTTGAACTTGCGTCCACAGTTGGGGCACGTGAATCGCTTCGCCTCCTGGTTGTGGAAAAACGAATGGGCGTAGAGTCCAGCATTGTAAGCGAAGGATTTCCCACATCCAGGTACGGTACAACGATATCCCTTCACCTTCGTTTTATCTGTGTGATGCACACGGAAGTGACCGCTCAGTCCGTCCCTTCCAGCAAATTTCTTTGGACACTTTGGGCAACGGAATTCACGAACTCCTTCATGTACACCTGGAAAGTGAAAAATCATCAATTCAATCTAGCGCGATGGCGAGGCCGAAACTACAAGCCGAATGCGTACTTCAATTCAATGACGAAACTTACATCGTATGTGCACGTAAAGATTCCTAGCAGTATTCGCTTCCTTTCCGCAATGGGAACAGGTGAAGATCTTTTTGTCGGAGCGTAGTGTCCATCCCAAATGAGAATAATTTTTAGCCCCAGGCGGGCGACCGCGTCTTGGTTTAGGTAGTACTTCTTTTGTAACTTTCTCTACTTCGCATCCACCGCTACCATTATTATCCACCGACCCCTCTTCTGCCTTGATTTCCTCCACGGCGTCGTCAATTTTAGTACCAGGTACCTTCCGGGGACGCCCTGGTTTTCGTTTTACTTTTGTAGCTTCCACTGAATCGGATGTTAAACTTGTAGATTTCCTTGGCCGTCCGCGCTTCCTTTTGATGACCGTGTCCTCTTCAATTTTCGGGTGTTTTCTTGGCCTACCACGGCCGCGTTTGATTATTCCAAGTCTGGCAGAAGCGCGAGGCTTCGGTCGGCACTCATCTTCACCGTCATCGTTATTGCAGTTGTCGTTTTCAATTCCAAACTGAGTCGATTCTTCGGTGTCGATGCCAAAGTTGGTCGGTTCTTTCACCTTTCTAGTAATCACCCCTTGTCTGCATAATTTCCGCCGTAAACTCCTCCTTTTTAACCGTAGTCGCACAGTCTCGTCATCTTCCGTAGGGAACGGTGTGTCTTGCTCCACACATTTTACTTCTAAACTATTCGCAAGTAAGGAAGGGGAGAGTGGCGAGTTTTGGAAGGTGACATCGACTTCGTCACTGGCGGAAAACGCAGCATTTCGTGCACTGGACAATGCAGCTTCGATCCGTGAACTTGAGCGACAGAGATCCTTGAAGTGGCCATAAAGGTAGTAGAGTTGCGTCAAGACTTGAATACAATTTTCACAAAGGTAATAATCCTCCTTTTCAAGATGGTATGAATCAATGGCATAAATTGAAGTTACGGCTTGATGAACTGTGATGACCTCAGAGGACTCGGATTTAAGATGTGAAGCGAAACTGGTTCGGTTACCCGTAGCGAGACAGTTTGCGCACAAAGTGGTTTCGTCCGGTAGTAGAGACTCGTCCTGGTCCATCTTCTACGAATACTAATTGGCATCAAAGTAATCGTAAATTGTAATAACTTTCAATTTCAAAGAAAAGAAATGGGTAAAAATGACAACAAACGTAAATATTAGGAGTAAGGGAAGTGGCTACCTAAATACCCCTATACCCTCGCACCGTAGATGGGCATCGCACTCAAATAAACTGCTGAGAGGTCGTGGGGTCACTGGTTGACCCTAAGTAGATAACAAACCTGATTAGCTAACCACTCCCTAATTTATTTGGATACAAAATTATCCACTCTGCTTTCAGTTTTGCCTTTTCTTAAGTCAATTAACATGTTTGCTATAATTTTTAAGTTGATTCCAAAATCCAGCGTTGGGCTTCGCAGATGGCCTTGCCGATTTAACTAATTCCCAGGCAGGGTCAAAGGGCATTTCTTCTACAGTCATCAAATAGAACGTAGCAACGGATGGGGCACGAGAGATCCCAGCATTGCAATGAATCAGAACACGCCCACCGCTCTGCTTCCCTTCGCGGATGAAATCAAGGGCCGGGCTCAGCGTCGTAACGTCCAGGAGGGAACATTCCTCGTCGTAGAGTTCAACGCAGTAGTGCTTTAGCGGTGGTTCCAGACCTGGAGGCAGTTGGAATCCAGGGAGGAGGGAGAGGACGTGGGTCACTTTCAACGTCTTCATCAGAATGGGGTCAGCAGGAACATCTTGGGAGGATATGAGTAGCCATGGGGTAATCGCTCCAACGCTGAGATCCGGCTTTGTGTCAACTACAAAACCATGGCCAGTAGTCACTTCACTGTCTTCACTGGCGACGACGGTGTCGTGATCGTAGAGTACAACAGTTCCATAACGATTTGTCACTTTGGTAAGGGTGGCCTTGAGCCCACGCCGTTTCGTTTCCAGGAGCTCTGCCAAGAAACTTTGTCCTTCTGGGGGGTCACTCATTCTTGTCTCTTGTTGACTGAGGAGGTGGTGGTGCTGGAGGAACTCAAAGTAAGGAACCACGAATGACTGGAACGTCGTCAGTGAATTTGATTGATTTCAAATAAAGTCCATCAGCTTGGGCAGTATTGCATTTGACGTTCCAGTTACTTGGTTTAGGATTCTCCAGCATAAATTGTATGTCTTTCTCTGTAACAACTCCGGAACCAATTCCTAAAAGAGCTCCGACCATCCTTCGAACCTGGAATTTGAAATAATGCACTGAACTTGAAACCAAGTAACGTAATTCAGCTCAAGTAGAATCGAGATATCTCTCACGAATTCCCGCGGTTGCTATATGGTGTAGCTGGTGTTGGGGTTATAACCTAACCTAACCCTTGCTATACCTAAAATTGAGACGGGAATTCGTGAGAGATACCTCGATTCAGATTGAGCCGTAATTCATAACTAGAATCCTCACTTGTCTCCTTAGAAAGCCACTTCCCTCGACGTGGAAATCAAAGAAGTCAATTTCTTTAAGCCGAGGATCAAGATGGTAAGAATGTTCAATGAAACTGTTGACTCGCGTCAATGAAATCCTCCGAACAGTTTTAACGTAATCTTCATCTTTTAAACGCTCTAGACCAGTGGTGGGCTTGGCAAAGGTTTTAAAATTCCAAGTTCCTAAGAAGATTTTACAGACGTCAAGAATGGGCTGAGAGTCAAATGGGGGTGGAACAATTTGGACTCGATTCAATTCCGTAACGGGTAAGGATGGAGTGAGGTAACTGTGGTTGAAACAGTTGTCGTAGAAATTGTGACGAGGGACGGCAATCTTCAGGCAGTACGTTCTGGAGTAAATGGCACGGCGAGTATAAAAGGTTGCAGGCACTTCTACTATCCTCCGGATCCGAATCTCGGTCTGATTCTTTTGAAGGAAGAGGTTGAGACGGTGGCAGAATCTCTCAGGACTTATGAGCTCGCCTTCTAAAAGATGACAGAAATTACGTAATTACGCAGGAGGAAACATTTTTCCATTTAAATTCATACGTCGCTTAAATTGAGCCAACTCACCAGTGTAATCAAAGTGGACAGCACTTTCAATGGCGTGTACTCCGTTATCCGTTCTGCTTGCTGTTCCAAGGCAAGCTTCCTTTATCTGCAAAACTTTCTGAATACCGAGTTCGAGTATTCCTTGGACCGTAGACAAATCAACTGCACTGTCGCCACGACCGACCAATCTTTGCATTCCCCTGAAAAGAATCACAACATCATCGATAGCACACCTATCCATATACATCATTTAAATTTAAATTAACTTTACTTGTAATTCGTCCCAATGTAGGAGAAATATATCAAGAACCTTTGAGTCATTTGAGCAAATCTCAGATTCACAGTATACCACACCGGTGGAATTGGATTATCGTAGTTAACTGTAAGTCACACACAATGGTTGCATACAACAATTGAAAGCGTGATCAATTTACTTGAACGAACAAGAACATAAACAAACGCATGTGTGCGTGCGTGCGTGAGGAGGCGAGGGTGATGATGAGGGTATTTATTTCTTCCGAGACTGTTTATGAATGAGATACCCGCCGTTTTACCCTGCCGCTTTGCATGAACTTGCCTCACAGTTGTGCATTCAATATTACTTGAGATACTAAATTAATTGATTTATTTATCTTCACTCAATATAATTAACTTTGGTCTGGTAAAATAGGTTGGTTAATTCCATATCCGTATTTTGCATTGAGGAGTTTCTTGATATTTGCATCTACTCGCTGGAGCGATGTTTCTCGCCTCACTGATCGCTAGATTATAAGGTAGAAATAAGAAATCGAACATTTGACCTGGTTTTATGAAAATTTCTGAAAAGCATGAACGGGAAAACGACCTTTACCTCAATTTGTTGAACCAAGTTGGCCTCCGTCGGCCACGCAATAAGACTTGTCACCTTCCCTGGAACTTTGCATCCAACCCTACCGGTTCTGCCACATCGGTGAACGTAGTCAGCAATGTACGACGGAAAATCATAGTTGATGACATGCCCAGTCTAAGTAAAGGAAGAACCAAGTAGTGACTCAACGAATGAGTAACAATTAATCTACCATATACTAAGGCCTTTCTGTATTTCCAAGTTGTTACCTGAATGGTGTCAATTCCACGAGATCCAACATCGGTACAAACGAGAACTTTAATTTCCCCGTCCAAATAGGATTGCAAATGCTGCCTCCGCTTTCCAGGTAACATTCCGCCGCTTAATGCAATGGCAGGGATGTCATTCTGTCCAAGATGATCCTGGAGCCAAGTGCAAGTCTCCTGGTTATTGCTGTCAGCAGAAGGGGAAATGGTGAAATCAGCGATTGTGCACTTGTGAAATAATAAGCTAAGGGATTCCTTACCAAAAGACAATGGTAGAAGCCCCACTTTGTGCATCCTTTTTTAAAAGTTCCACAATCTTTGTTGCTTTGTCCAGTTTCCTTAGCCTGAGAAATGTTTGTGGAACATGTTTCATGATCATGTGGAGACCAGGCGTCGTCACTTGGATAAGACTTTCCATCTAGTCAATAGCAAATTCACGATCAAGATCACTAGGATTTCACTAAAAACGTGTTTTGTGCAATGCGTGTTCTTACGCCTAGTTTTTCACTGAGGATGGAATTGTGAAACTGAGGCATTGTGGCACTCACTAATCCAACCTGCAGCTTATGCTCACCCTCTGTAAACTACAAAAGCAAAATCTAGTTTTTGATTTATCGACATTGAAATTGAGTTGACCCTGAATTTGATAAGTTTACCGAAAATGGACTTAAGAAATCCATAATTTCCTCACTGAAACTGTCATCTGTAAGCGTATCAGCCTCATCGAGTATAATAGTTTTGAGCTTCCGCATGGAATATACCTCAACCTTGCTCAATTCCGTCACAACATTCACCGTGGACACCATCAGGTCAATCGGGAGAGACGGCGGATTCTTGATTTTGGCACCGATGGAACCTCCTTGCAAAAGTTTGACATTTATTCCTAAACTTTGTCCATAAGTTTGTGCCACATTCTGAAAAAGTGGAATGTCGCATTAAATTCAACAAAAACTACTCTTATGCGCAAATATTCCGCCTTACCGCTACTTGATTTCCCAATTCCCGTGTTGGAACCAAAATAAGGACCAAAGGCTCATTCATCGTCTCCCTGAAATTCCTCATACGTTTAATGTTGAGAATTTGTTGGAAAATGGGAAGAAGATACGCTAAGGTTTTCCCACATCCTGTTTCAGCGGAAATGAGACAATTGGCACCGTTCAACAGTTTAGGAATTGCAGCAGCCTAATATTAAAGCAAACAATATTACACACAATACAAATTACTCCAATTTTCAAATATTCATCTCACCTGGATAAGGGTCGGTTGTCGAATCCCATTCTGAGCTAAGAGTTCAATTATGTTTGACCTGAGTCCCAAGTCACTGAACGTAGTCTTGTCATCAATATCCGGCAGCGCTAGATTCTGTTACCAAGATTTACGAAAATGGTTAACAGTTCTTAATTTATGGTAATCGAACCGGCAAACCAGTTCAGCCTTACAGTGCCATTGGCATGAATTTTAAAAAAGTCTCCAGCGGCTCCTGCTTTGCGATGAGCCCAACCTCCGGAGACCAACGAGAGCTCTTCCTTGCTTGAATAACTTTGACCCACGTAGTGATTGAGCTCATTTCTTTTTGCACTTATGGCAATCGTCTGTAAATTAACAGAATTTAATTATATGTTCACTATTTCCCAAATAAGAGATAGGAGGGAACGGAAGTTCACTTACTGTTGAGCCTTTCCTGGATGCCTGGAGAATCCGTTTCTTGATCATATACTTCTTATTATCCCGGATGACCTTCTTCTCCAGTCGTTGTTCGAGTCGGATGGGAACGGTTATTACGTGACCTCTATTTGCGCCAATAGTGCCGCCACTACTTGCAAATCGTCGGAGGACCACAAAGGAAGCATGCGGGTGGTTGATTATCCAGCAGCATCGTTGGAGGATTCCAAACATTCTGTGTCAGGATGTACGAAATCGAGTAAATTAAATCTAATCTGGAATTAACCAAAAATGTTTTTCACTTTCAAACACAGGTGTCAAAAAAGGATTCGCCGAATCTTCGAATCCGAACCCTACAAAATCCCATAGAATCCGAATCCGAATCCGAACCTTGGAAAAAGCCAGCGAATCCGAATCCGAACCATTCGATGCAAAAGTCAGCGAA
>JAQIWD010001185.1:0-13764 GCA_034694825.1 Anurida granaria
TCCGCATTTTCCTTACGGGTAAAAATGTTGTCCAAAGTAGCTTTAAAATATATTCTTCTGACGATAAGGAATGCCCATGCAACTTATCAAACCCCATTAATTTGGAATCCTAAAATGGGGCTGTTCAAATTCGACAAATCCCTCAGATACAGCTGCCTCTCAAAATTAATTTTTCTTGTGGATATCTTGACTGTTGGCGTCTTAGTAGGCGCTGGGATGACAGCCTATTTTACAGGACTCGACTTCATGTTTAGCATGGTCCTCTTTGCTGGATCTTTGCTTGCTGCTCAAAATGTGATTTTTGACATAAACACAATTTTATTTGGATCTAGTTTTCTGCAATTGGGGAATGCGTTGATCCTTCTAACAAACAATAGGGAAGGTACTGACTTGCATTGCACGAATTTACTCCATTTTATACGATAACAATGGTTGTATCTAACTAAATGCCTTATTACAGATGGTGGCTACGAAATTACAGAGGATGTCGCCGCGAGGTATGACGACATGATCAAAAAATTCTGTATTGGATCCAGTGTTGCCATCATTGTTGTCGCCATCGTTGTCCCGTTCTTGTTCACACAGGACTTGGCCTTACTTTTCTTAATACTAAATTCCTGGATGCCTTTTCAATCATTCCAATTTGGAGTTGAATCATACATTCCATTGGCTCTAGCTTTAGTGGGAATGTCAGGAGTCTCAATAGCCATTATATTTGCTTCGCCTAAATGGGTTATGCACTTGATTTGCATGTTCCCCGTCCTTCATTGCCTGTCAATTTGGAGTACGCCCGCACTTATCACAAAAGAAATGTCAGAGGAGAGCACGAAGAAAGTAAACGCAAGGATCACCATGCACCAAAGTATCCACATCTTCATTGTCATCTATAACGAATTCGGTCGCTGGCCAACATTTTCCTACATTAGCACAATTGTAATTGTTAGTTCTATATTATTTGCCCTATTCTTAAATCATCCGCTATCAGTAGTATCAATACTTTTTGTCCTCTGGGTTAGTATACTTGTCGTAGCCTTCAACATTTGTGTACGAACTGCTAGCGCCGTCTACACTAACTCAGAAAAATGCATTAGAAGTATGAAATGGATGGCAGGATTCCAACCACAGGTTACCAAAAAACGTGTCCCGTCACTCCGTGCTTACAGATTCGATATTGGTTCTCAGTCCTACATCCATGCGGGGACCCTCTTGAAAATCGACTCTGCGATAGTCGACTACACAATCACTATTCTACTCGCCTTCAACAAATAAAACACCACGTAATAATACACAAACGTAATTTTTAAATAAAAACAGGGATCATAGTTAAGCCAAATGACGTGAATGCACATGTCGTTCATGCAAGTAGTTTCGTGAAGTTGACGAAGAGACGCCAAGCGGAATAAACCTCTTCTCATTGGCTAACAAAAAAGGGGCGAAAGTATAACAGAAATCTAAATATTTGAATTTGAATCCTTTTTCTTTCTATGTCATTTGATTTTTCTCATCAATTAATCGACTCAAGTGACTCTCGTAAGTAAAGAAGTAAAATTCGCCGTCATCGCCACGACCAGTACCGTACCAAAAATTTCGTTATTGAAGATGACGTTCTTAAAAAAAATTTTATGGACATACACGTGTTATTTCTAGCTGTGGCTAGAAATAATGTATCGTTTAGTGCGTGGTGGACTACTGCAAATGTAAATAAAATTCTGCATATTATTTACCACTTTCTTAACATAACGCTAATACATAATAACGAGAATTGAAATTATGCTAAACTATCTTGATAATTAGTGTACCAAATTTCCTTCAATATGATATTGTGCCATTTCCTCACCTATCATAGTCCCAAGTGTAAATCATTGATACCTATCGTACAGAGCATAAGAGGGCACGAATGGATCATAGTTCCATTTCGGAAAGACTCGTTTGTAGAGCGGCATCAGTATCGTGTCTTGGGATTTGAGAGCACCGTCAAAGACACACTTCATATGACCATGCGTTCCTGTGGAAAAACAACCGTGTAAAAATTAGAGGATACTGGCAATATTTTGTATTCATTCATTCATACCGAGTGGTTCCCTGATGTGGCCTCGTCGTCCGTACCGCGTCTTCAGTTCTACTGGCTTGAACCACTCAATGTCCTGACGATTAAAGAACATGAAACGGATCGTAGACTTCCGCCCATGAACTCTAAAGGGATAACCACTGAGGAGTACACGCTTGATCACTAAACGTGCTGGATCCAGAGAGAACAAATGACCACTCCCGACATGTGTCTGTTTTAAGGAAAAAAAAGTAATTAGATACCTAAATCCAATTATTCCGTATTTCTACAAAACTCACCAGAGAACCCTCGGAGGCTTTGAAGACTAATACAGAGGCAGCAGGGAAAACGATTGGGGCATAAATGGTAGCCATACAACTCATATTTGCTTGTCCATACCTCAACATCTAGAAATTACACAATAAAAACAGCGATAATGCTATGCTTTAGGGAAGTAATTTTTACTTATGAGGTTTGTACCTTGTGCTTGTTCCCAGGAGAGACTTCGCTCAAAATCGGTTTGGCTTGAAAGCGATGAAACCCAATTTGGAAGAGGAGCGTCTCCTTGTTTTTCACAACTCCCGTCAAGTTCAGATGAACGTTTAGAACAGACATTTTGCTCTCATGTTGAAATAGGGAAAACAAGGCTACCGGCGGTGATTGGCCAATAGCGGGTCCTACACGATTACCGGGCTCCATTGGTCTCAGAATCATCGTCACCCGTTGTCCAACCTAATTTATGATCAATTAATAATTAATATCCATCACCACCATGAAAAATGTATGACATGGAGGAACTTACGGGAACAAACATGGGACCATCCTCAGCATCCTTGACCACGGCCATTTTGTAGGTATGGCGATAATTGGCAAATTGACAAATTTTGGAGTACTCCTGGGGTAAGTTCTCATTCACGTCCCACTGGGAGGTTTTGAAGGATTGGAGACCGCGGTAGCGCTGAAACCTTTCTTTGGCCGAAACGTGCTGCGGCGTATCAATCCAATCTGGGAATTCAGCCTCTGTCCTTGCGGCTAAAAATATAAAAGAAAACCAAACCATTATTGCCGGATTTTATACAGTAAAATATTTAAATATTTAAGGGATTTTGTATTGAATTAAATACCTTTAGCCAGTTGGAGTTGTTTCTGCTCCTCTGCCCAATCCATTTCGTCCTCGTCTTCACTTCCTTCTTCCCCCTCCTCCTCGTCACCTCCTTTCAAACTTTCTAATTCCTCGTCCTCACCGAAAATCTCTTTCTCCCTCTCGGAATCAGAATCCACTAACCAATCAGCTTGATATTGTGACGTCCCTTTGGGGAAACGCTTGGCAACCTCCATCCCATCCCCTTCCTCACCGTCTTCCATTATCCCTTGGCTCATGGTGTCCATATCTCGTGTGGCCACTGACATTTCCTCGTTCATTCCAGTCTCAGTCATCTCCTCCGGTGGAGTGTCTGCAGGGTTGAACATAAATCGCGGCAGGGGTATGGGCTCGAGCGAAGGAGGGACTGGAACCATGTCACCTGGATCCCTCCGAGGAAGAGTCTTGACATCCTGGATGGGTGTTACGTCGATACGTAAGATTTGAAAGTTCCCGTGACCAGGGATGTGGACGGGTCGATGTGGATTGAGATTCCGCTTCCGGATGTGACCAGTTACTTGAAGAACAGTGGGACCAACGGAATCCGGATCTTGAGACATGTAGGGGAGGAGGGAAGAGACGGTTGGTTGATCCAAATGTACCACGTCACAACTCTCAATCAACATCCCCGGTCGAATCTCGTACTGCTTTGGAGTACTAATCTTGGCTACTGTGATCATGCGCAGGAGGTTGGAAATCTGTCCAGCATTGACGATTGGAAAAATTTTCTCAACAGGGAGCACTTTGGAAACGGATTTTAAAAACTGCTTCTCCTCTGCTTTCGTGAAGTCGACGGAGACTCCGATGAATTTGGTGGGACATCCTTGATCCTTGACACATTGGAGGAGGGTCCTCCCAACTTCAGAAATTGGTTCGAGTGTGGGCATGAGGAACAGGACGGCGTCACACAGCTTCATCGTGTCCAACAGTGACCAAATGTCGTTACTCGGTGGCAGGAGCAAGTTCATGTTCTTCCCGTTGCTCATTCTAGATTTGAATTAAAAGAAAACAGCTCAAAGCGTGAAGTATTATAACAAATTCGAATGAAATAAAAATATCGTCATACTTCAGATGTGTCGTGTTGGATGTAGAACCAAGGATGGTGGCAAATGATTGGGATTGTTGTACAATGTGATCCAGAATAATCTGCACGTTACATGTTGCGGATAAGGGAATCAAGGATATGGAAATAGGGGCCCCTCTCATACCTCCCTGCGCCCGTTTCTGATCTACCACTTCTTGGATTTTTCTTATCCGATCAGCTGCTGCTTGCTTCTTCCTCTCGGCCCTTTTGACATGCTGCTTCCCCGCTCGTCCAGCTGAACCTATTGACGTCGTTCGACCTAAAATAGTCAAAATGTAGCTCACAGGTGTCGTGCCTCGTGCGTGTCAATTCATCCCAGTTACCGACTTCTGAATCGGTGTTTCGGGCTTACCTCGGGTTTCTTTGTCAATGCTTCCTTTAGTGCGGTGTTTCCCTGCTTTGTGCTTCTTGTTGGCTTGAACCAGCGGCCCTGTATTAAAGAAACGTTTTTGTTAGCTTAGCTTAGTACTAGAACTCTTTGAGGGTAAAAACAGCCGTTTCCAATCTGATTTGGTAGTTTAATTAGTTCATATATCTTACCTGCACGATGGGGGATCTGATTCGAATTCCTGACACGGCCCATTGTATGCAAATTACGTACCAATTATCAGTGATTGGTAAGTAGTGGTTTTAACAGTGAAAGTGGGTGAGTGACAGTAACACAAAAAAATACTAAAGTGAAAAAAAGTCAGCGAGCGAGCGAGCAGAGAGAAAAAATCCAGCATGCTTTTGAAATTTTTAAAAGGTTTGAATTTTCATTTCGCGGGTTCATGTCTCAAGGTGTCCCAACCTGTTTTACATCGAAAATTAACATTCTGTATCAACGAAGTCTTAAGTTTAGCATTTATTGAGCATTATTTCAACCATTAATTTTAACTAAATTTGAATTCAGTATTTTTATTAATGCTGCTGATGAGGTATGAGCCTAGAGAAGATGAGAGCAGAGATGTTAATGGGGCACGTTGTCTTGTACTCATAGCAAAGTCCATTTTTCCCTTGGTCTTCCGCCTTTCTATATTCTTTGTGACAATCATCCTTACCCCCAAGGCTCGGCCTAAAAATCCAAGTAAGTATAATTGACCTGAATAGGAGTGTCTCATTAATTGAAATTCTTAAATTGGATTATGACTACGGATTTACGATAAAAAGAGATGAATCAACTCAAAGGCAAAACTAGGGGAATGACTTGGAAAGTAAAACGTAGAGATTTCGTGGACTTCACAAATGGCGCGTAGTAGGCAGGCGTGGGTTGTACGCATGGGCAGGAGTAACAGGGTGGATATAAAAGATTCCAACTGGCTGAAGAGCAAACATCTACACAAAAATGCAAGATATCTCAATTAAGTTAAATATATAAATAAAATAATATTTTCATTTCCCTTTAACTGACCTTTCTTTTCCTCTGAACTGAAAATCATCCGAGTTACTTCTAGATCCTGGACCAACTGGTCCGACCGGCGTGTCAGAATACATGGCCTCCACAAATCGATCCAAATCAAGCCACATTGGAAGTTCAACCACGGCGTCAAGGATTATCGCATCATCATTATGTATAAAGTTTGTAAAAATTTTGGGCCGACTGATTTGAGCAGTCAAAGTGAGGCTGCTACCTTTGCAAAAATCAAACCCAATTATTTTAAGACTAAGTTTAATAAATAAGAAGAATGGTAGGACCAAGATCAATGTGATTTCATAAAATCCGCAACGTACCTGATGGAACCTTGATCTTTTTAAATATTTTATTAGTTGAGGCTTGACCTCCCACCGGTTCTTGGTAAGTGAGTATGTCAAGGGCTAATAAAGAGGTGAGCACACAACGGTACACTGGTAACATTTTCCATCTAAAGATTTTAGTTTCCAGAATTCACTCATTTCTATTAATATTACACTTAAGGGAGGAAAACGGGGGAAAGAAAACGAAAAAATTAGGAACCGCTGAAGGTGTGAAATCCTAATGATCCTTTCTTTCGTTCTTTCTTCTCCCTTGATGAGTTTTTCATGAGGATTTGTTTATGGAATGCATCCAACGGGGAAAGGCTAAAATTAGGGAATTCGTTAACTTCATTATTGAAATTTCAAAATTTGCTTATTCTGAATTCAATTTTTTTTCTGGAGATTTAGGAAATCCTCGGCGAAAACGCGTGTCTACTCGAGTTCATGGGCAAAATAAGGAATGGCACAGTCTAAATTAAGTATTTGTCTGTCCCAGGGTTAAATTTTTTTAAAATCAGCAACATTTCGACTCGTCTCTAGATTTCATAATTTTAGTTTCGTACACTAATGATTTTGTAAATACGACAAAATTATTTCATTTCAGTAAGCAAGTCATGAAAGTAAAAAGATCCGATGACGGAAAGGGGGACAAAAGAGACGTTCGCAAACAAGTGTGCTTTGCTTAACCTTCTTAAATGTTTACAACGGTGAATTAATTCGGTACCTTAGGTCAGGTCAGGTCATGCATTGTGATTGTGATCTCTTTACCAAAATTTGAAAGTTTCGTGAGCATAAGGAAACGACGCCCGAGAGGAACGGAAATAAAGAAAAATTTGAATTTTCAAAGATCACGTGATTTTGTACCACGTGATGGCCCAAATATCCCGCGGAAAATACACTTCGACTTTACTTGACTTGACATTTTGTGACTTTACTTGACTTGACATTTTGTGACTTGACTGGACTTGACATTTTGTGAGTTGACTGGACTTGACCTTTCGTGACTTGACTGGACTCGACCTTTTGTGACTTTAGGGCTGGGACCACAATTTCTCACGGATTTCCAGATCTCAATTAACTAGTCATTCAATTTGCAGTGTTGGTTGCGCGGAGCGTATTTCCAACTCGGCCGCGCGGTTCTTTTAAAAAATCAAAACGTTTAATTCCACTAACTGTTGGTATCCGCCATTTGAATCTGGCTTGATGGATTTTGCTCATTGATAGCTCAAACTCTTCATTGACCTCTTCACATATGTAGACCAAATTGTTGATATTCATTTCCAGTGAAAAGATATTAAGTGATGTTCTGGCAGAAGTCACTTTGGCCGATCGGGTCATAGTTGCACCCGAATTCAGGTAACTTAGACGTAATTTTTAACTAAACTGTCTTACAAACTTGAAGAGGACACTTCAGTGAAAAGTTTAAGCTATCAATGAGCAAAATCCATCGAGCCAAAATCAAATGGCGGATACCAACGTTCAGATGGAGAAATAACACGTCTTTACACCCTCCTTAACGAAAAAGCCGCGTAAAAACAGCACAGATCAAAATATTTGAATTTTGGTCCTTTTGTTTCCATTTGTTTTGTTTGATCGATTACGTTGACTGAATTTAGTTAATTCCGTTTTCAAGAAAGGTCAGAAGGTTAACATGACTAATTGGATGACAAGTTCCATAATACGAGGAACTTGGAATCGGACACTAATCGTATCCATTTTTCTGCTTCTGTTCATTTTCATCTACTATGTGTGTAAACCGAATAGAACACCTGGAGCTGGAGCCCAGGTCACCAGATTGGAGGACTCACTCCCATGCTGGCCGTGACCTCTGCCTGAGCCTGGAAACCTTACGCCAAGACGACCCGACAGCTTGGATTCGTTCGCTCAAGTTCTCAGGTATAATCTCAATTTCCCAAAGACTTTTCACACAAAGTCTACATTGTTCACGTCTAGTAAGGTTAGGTTTAAAAGTGCGGAGAATTCAAACTTCACCAGAGAACTTGATCGAACGAATCCAAGCGATCCGACCAAGTCCCTCACCGTGAGAACTCCCGTTAATGTTTCTGAATCAGGCTTCGGGCAGGATCCAACATTACAACGTCCTCATGAGTAAAATCATGACGGCCCTTAACTTACTGAAATTAGCCGGGACTACTACAACCCGGCAAATGTCGTAGACTTTCCCGCTCACAAGTACGGAATTAATTAATATAAACGCAGTATACGGGAACTTGTTTTTGCAATCCTCCGTTAATCTACTTCTGTTTTCTCCAGTCTGGAGGTTTGGTCCGGATATATTACTGCAATCGATGTTCGGACTCTGTTCGTTTCCATTATAACAATCCCGGAATAGAGTAATTTGGTGGACATTTTGGAAGTCTATTGGCTCAACTATGCTTTAGATACAAAATCTTTAAACTGAGCTATCAAGTTGTCCTTTGGTATTTCAGGAGTTATATTTTGCTATCGTCCTTATTAACACACACCAGGCACATCAAGAGTCAATTAGATTAACCCCATAGTATCAGTAAGTTTCAATAAGTAAAGCTTCCGGATAAGGTATGATCAGTCTGCTAATTAAATACTCATATAAATAACACGTCTGCTTTATTCCATTCTAAAAACTAAACTTAACTTATAGGTTTAGCTATAATTATTTTATAGTTATTACTATGTTTATGGCTTATTTTTATTAACGTCTGGAAATTTTGCTTTTACCAGGAATTGAGACAATGGGAATTGACCAATGGGAGCTTGATTTTGCGTAGAGATCCTCTTGATTTGCTGGTGATACATGTTTCCTTCCCTTCGGCTCATCCTCGTATTCCTGATAGGCATCTTCCGCGGTCTCATTCTCGTAATCTGCAGAAGAATTTATTGTTTTTGGAGGAATTGTCAATGGTCGATTTGTTCGTTTTGGGATTCCAAGGATCTCACTCAATTCTTTAGAATCAAATTCGCTTGTCGTAGAATTCCCTTTCTCCGTTCGAGTCCGACTGCCATTGTCACCATTTTTTGGATTGCTAACAATTTCTCGCTTGCTCGGTGAAAATGACTCGGCACTTTTACTCTCGTCATTATCGTGGGCGACATTCTTAAGAGCTTTCAGGCGTTCTGAAACTGATCCCGCAGGAATTCTCCTTGCTGGTTTTCGATTTACAATCACATCCCTAGGAGACAGGAGAACAGACTCTGGGAGTTCAGAGGATTGAGACTTGGCGGGAACTTTTGTAAATAGGCGTCGTGGTTTCGAATGGAAAGGTCGCCTGGGCGTAGACAACTCTTCTTTACTTGCTATCGTAACTGAAGCTGTTGGAATCGACGTGGGAGGAATCTGCCCAATTTCATTTCGATATCGACTGCTATATTTCAGTGGGAATTCCGTGGGTTTTGACTCAACTGGTTCTGAAAGGTCAGAGTTTAGGTCAACTCTACGTAAAATTGTCCGTGTGCTGCCGGGTTTGCGTGTGCGCACTTTCTTGATGATCACTTTCGGACTTTCTACTTTGGGTTGTCGTAGGTTCTGTTCTTCCTTGGAGTTTTCCCTCGAAAAAGTATTCGTGCGTGGTCTGGCTATAAGTTTCCGAATTCCAGCAGGTTTTCGTAAAGAATTGGCAGGGGTGACCTTTTCGGTTGGGGCGGCGGTTGTCTCAGTTTCTTCTTGCGGTTTTGTCGATCGGTCGGTCGGTCGGTCGAGTATCAAAATAATAGGAGGAGTTGACACAGTGGGAGGTGCCGTCGTCCTTGCCACGTAATTTTGAATCGACAAACCCGTTTGCTCGGTGCTAACCGTCGGTCTTAGTTGTCTACCGCGCAGGAGCGGTTTCAAATTTCCCGAATTTTTTAAAACTGTTCCTACAAATTAATTCAGAGTTTAGCAACCTTTTGGATAAGCCATAGACCTTTTTGCGACTTACGTGGTACAAGTTGATTTAAGTTGGCAGGGGCAATGACAGGCTTGAGTGATTCACGTCGTCGCCCGGCATCATTAGGCTGTGGGCTCGCAGCGACTCTCGGTTGCGACCTCACTACGCTTGTTTTAACCCGATACATTGGAGTAAGCTGGGCACTGACGGGGATCCCATAGGAATGATACTCCGAGAAGACCTGAAATCCTCCATAAACCCCTCCTTCCTTTGCCATTGTCTTCTTGTGAGAATAAAGTAGTTTGCCAATTTTGGGTCTTTTCGTCGTATGTTTGGGACGCGGCGTCGTTTTACCTACGTTTAAAAATTCGGGTCGCATTTTTATGGGCTGAGGCTGTCTTGGTTCCAGGAAATTTTGCAGCCTGGGGCCGTCTGAGAACGTAAAAGGATAAAATTCTGGGAGTCTGCTTAATTGGGATGACACCTGAGATCGTCGGAGTGGATTCGGAGGAGCTCGTAAATCGAGTTCGAATTCGGTTAGTTCCGTTGGAAATGTGTTCACGTCGTTCGGAATATCACGGAGGTCAACATATTCGTCGCGCTGCTTTTCTTCAAACTGTGAAAGAGCTTCCGTTCCCAGAACTGGTGGCGGTGGCGCTGCTGTGGTAGTAAGCTTGATTCTTTTGGGTACTTCCGGGGTGTAAACCCGCTGCAATATTTTTGCAGGTGCACTTTCTCGGCGCAGTGCTGGAAATGCTGATGGTAGGGCTTGGACTTGCGCAGGCGTGGGACTTGGGATCGCATTAGGCTTTTGGTACTGTCGAACTAATCCTTTGTTTACACGAATAATTTTCGCCGGAGCCGTAGTGGTGGTCGTCTCTTGTTGAATAGTGGAGACTAGATGGGGCGACGCTGTCGTTGGATTCTTTGCCAAGTTTTCAAAAATGTCGTCATCAAAGGGGCGTCGCCTAAAATTTTGACGTAATGATTCAGGGCTTGGTAGAATTTCCTGTTGAATTGGCACGACATAGTGGGGCAGTGAATCTTGGGGCGGACGCTCATTCAAAATTTCCTGCGGTGGAAGTGGTGGTGCAATCACGTTTCTGTTGAGTTCCTCCTGCTGGATGTTTGCTGTTAGCTCAGGTTTCCTGTTTGACCTCGGGTTGACCTCTACTTTAGGAACGGCTGAAGGTCGGAAGCGATTGTTGGCCAAACTGTCCAGGTAGCTTTGGTACAAGTGAAAGATTAGTCCTTCCCGGGAAGGCTGCCGATACTGATTCGGCTGGAAATGTCCAGGATTTTGAAATGGGCTCCCGTAGACAAACGGGCGCTGATTTCTCAGAGTGCCCCGATCACTCTGCTCCTCCTCCGAATCTAAAAAGTTGTGCCGGGAGTCCTGCGTAGTTGGCCGTGGTTCCTCAAGTTCATACACAAAACGATCATCGTAATTCCCATCCTCGCCACCGCCACCGCTCGCAGAGTCCACGCGATAAAGTGGCTGGAAGTGTCCATGCGGTTGATTTGGTTCCTCATTGAACGACCGAATTGGGTCAAGCGGAGAAGGACGGAAGCGGGTAGTGGAAAGATCCGAAGCAGCGACATTAGACGGAAGCACTTCCTGGTGATGTTGGTAATGACCAAAAATGTTGAGAGGGCGACTTCGCATGCGCATTTCGGGTTGGAAATACGATGACGGAAGACTGACGGATTCTCGATTACTACTTTCACTTCCCATGTACAAAATTCTCCGGAGTGGTTTTGATGGGGAGTAACTGAACAAAGGTTCCTGCTGCTGGTGACTTGATTCATAGTACTCCTGCGCCGACGGCATTAATTCTGCCGCACTCTCATCTGTCACCACCGTAGTCGTCCAAACTCCCAAAATTAAGATCACAAGGAGGAAATCTGTGAAAGAGCGAAAAGAATCATAAACATGTGTGGTCTTCCATTCAATTTAAATCCACGTCTCCTTCCTTTTGTTTCATATTTATAGGCGAAAATGAATCTTTTGTTTATCAGATCTTACCAACAACGCCCTCATAAAAGCAACACTTTTCACACGCGCAGCATAGCGTGAATTGTAAAGAAATCGAAACTGAGAGACGACGGCAGTGGATACATCGAGGACTAATTTCTTATTCATTTTTTTTCCACGCATGAATTCTAATTCCAAAATTGAATAAATTTTAAATTCAATTTGATTAAAGATTTGGGAAAAGAGTAGCAAAGTTGATGGCCATTCTCGGCTGTTCTTCTCTCTTTCGTTCTCTGGGTTTATTTTACGGAATTAATTAAAAATCACAAGAAATTGCATAAAATGGTGCTCATTTGCACGTTTCAGCTCACGCACCACTGCAACCAACAACTACGGCATGACTTAAAATTGCAAAGGTGGGGCAAGACCAGAAGAAGAAAACCAGAGCTGGCATTGGCGTTCTGAATGAGTGTTAAAGCCAAGTCCCGGTAATCAAGGAATTCATGGATGAAAGGGTAACGAGATCGTGGCAAGAGGAAACCAAACGAAATTAATTCATTTGTGTCTGCCAATTAGAACATGGAAACAAAGAATCTTTCCTAAAGAAATTGAAACTTGAGTCACTTTTATATATTGAAGAAAGATGGGCCTAATTATTTCAACGCTATTATGGGGCTTAAGACACTTTAGGAAATTGCGTAAGATCTGAGGTGGTTAATCGTTATGCAAACAATGGATGCACCGCGCAAATGCCAGCGGCAGAAATTCGACAGTCAACAGACTGTCAACGTTCAGAAAATTCGACGTTTGCTTCTGTTGTCTTGAATTTTGGAACCTTTTCTGGGTGTAGGTCACAAAAAGAGATCGAATCTGAACACGCTCTGAGGTTCCCTCGCAAGTCATCCCAACGCAACAAGTTTCAAAATTCTGTCAATCGTTGAACTATAAAAGTGTCAAAAGTGTCAATTTGGGACTGGGAGGTATTTTATTAGTGATGCTTTTTAATTGGTCTCACACCCTTTACACCCTCTACCTTTGTCATTAACAAAAGTCAACAAATTGTTTGTGTTAAATTTACGAAATGTTTATGGGAAAACCTTTTGATTTACTAGTGGAACCAATCGATTTGGTGTGTTCGAAGCATAAAATTAATTCTACGCAACCACGCCGCCTGATTTTGATCTCCAAATATTAAGTTAAAGTGTGTAAAGGTAACTTATACACTAATGAATGGCCTAAATCCCAAGTGAGGCAGGATGAAAAATAAATAATTTTAAGGCCCATTTATTCCTTCCTGTCAATTTTTGGGTGGAGTTTGAGTTTTGGTTTCATAATCACCAAATGAATGAGTAAATCAACGGAATAACCTTCAATGCCAATAACAGTAATGGACAGATGCCTTGTTAACTATACCACCCATCACTAGTAATCTGATTTCCTATTCATGATCCATTAATCACCATCCATTATAATCATGTCATGACTCTACGAATTAATCCTTTAGCTCAAAAAATTTGCAAGAAGGATGTAACGAAGTATGTGAAGGTTGTAAGCTAATTAGACCTAAAGGCAGTCCGGCTTCATTTGCAAAACATAAATTGCAAACAGTCCCTGCCGAATTGTATTTAGATTAAGAAATGCTGTTTTTGCAGAAAAAAGTCAAAAAATCGCTTACCGATTGGCACCATTTTTATGATTTTTGAATGATGATGATGACACTTTGGTAATTTAACTTTAATTCCTATCCATCAAAACAGTTTGCATCATAAATAATTCTAGAGTTCAAAGGTCGAGACACGCACTAAATGTGTCTTTTCTAATTACTCAAATTGCAGTTTGCGAGATTGAAATCACAATTTTACAATTGCAAATTGCAATTGGATTTGGAGGTACAATAGCGCAGTGTTGTTTCCCCGTGGTTGAAACTTTACCACAGAG
>JAQIWD010001186.1:0-13763 GCA_034694825.1 Anurida granaria
TTATCTGTTTAACTTTCCTCTTTACAAAGCAGATAGAAAAACTGGGTGCTAGCTTCCTCTTTTGCAAGTTACGCCTAGAGTATTAATTACAAATGGTTTCGTAATTCCAGCCGCTTCTCCAAAGAAACATGATGGACTCACGCCTTATCAAGGAAAGCGACGTTGTTTTGGCGAATACGAGTGCTCACAATGTAGGCACCATTGGATGTCGGCCAACAGTTGGGCTAACACGGCGCAGGACTGCGAAAAGTGTCGCATTAAAGTCTACCCCCACAAGCAGGTTCGGTGAAACATATTTCATGTATCGAATTATCAATCTGATATCTAATATCACCGTAATGCCTTCTCCTCGCAGAATCCGTTGGAGAAACCGGATGGGCTTGACGTATCGGATTTATCAAAGGCACATCCACAGCATCTTTGTGGAAAGTGCCAGCTTTTGGGGAGGTACTGTAGGGAGCGTGGTTGGAGGCAATAATGGATTACTTACTTTTGCTCCTTGACCACTTTGTTTACTGCTCCTACAAGCGTCTCTTCTGTCAATTCGTTAAACTTCAATGTCAATGCAAATCCTTTACTTTCTGCCAGTTGCATATTTGAGTCCTGATCCCCATACATGGGGATTCCAATTAGAGGAGCCCCATGGTAAACTGCTTCTGTTATACTTCCGAATCCTCCATGGGTAATAAAAGCTCTGGAAATATTTAGACCCTGAATTAGTTAACTTTCTGTGTGCAAAGTGAAGTCGAACAAGGACAATAAAATTAGGTACTTGAGCTTCGGGTGTCCTAAAATATCTTGCTGTGGTAACCATTTGCTCAATTTTACATTCGGTGGTAAACCTTCCATTGTCTCCGTTTCCCATTTCCACAAAACATTTTGCTTTAACTTTGCGAATGCGGAAAGAAACATTTTTCTTTTAGCCTCCGGTAAAGTTGTTCCCCGAATTGCTGAGCCCATGCTAAAGTAAATGAATCCATCATTTCCTGCACCTTTAATAAAATCTTCCAGTTCCTAGAGATTCAAAAAGAAAAGGTTTTTTTATACTTGCAAAAACATAACGTAAAATTGATCTGATACGCCCGCGCTACCCACCTTAGGAAGTGGTTCGGCAGGCCTGCAATGCATTCCAGCTACTTCAATAACGTCAGGAAGAAATGGTTTGGGTGATCCCATGGAAAAGTGACCATTAGAGAGGACAATGCTTGTATTTTTCAGAATGTCGAATGCGGACGGAATGGTCTCGTCACCCAGTTTGTCTCTGTAGATGGCTTCCATTGTTGGGCAAAAATAATATGAATGGATAAGTTGCACCACCACATCTGTGATCAAATTGACAGTCCGTTGGTAAAAGTTCATATGGTCAGAGTAGCTGGTGAAAAGATTTGGAACAAAAGATGGCGGACTTGAGCCTCCAGTGTAGCGTACCATCCAACCGCTTGCACTTACTGGGCTTATGAGAATGATGCTCGTGTTGAATTTGTAGACGTAGCCGGCTGTGCACTCGTTGAAAATTGCCGACATCATCACCAAGTCAAATTTTTCCTTAAGGAGTTCGTGAACGTGAGGCAAATCGTAGGAAATTTTGCAATATTTGCTAAACATGTCCACCATCCAAGTCGGACTTGGTACAACGCCTTGCTCCTTCATATCAAAAAAGTTGGGCATGTTCTCTGAATCCTGTTTCGCCAGTGCCTCCCCATCTACCGTCAAGATCTCTCTTACATTTTTAACTTTCTTGGAAGCGACGACAGGAGTAAGGACGGTGACTTCGTGCCCTCTTGACGCGAGCGTGTGGAGGAGGCGCTCATAGGTGATCTTGTGACTTTTGCTGGAAATAAATGCCACCGCCAGGATTTTGGCACTGTTTGTCACTTCCGGAAGCAAAAGGAAAATGCTTACAACTAAAAGGAGAGGAACTACAAGAATTTTCTTCTCCATTGTACGTGATGTTTGTCACTGACTGCCCTAGATTAACTAAAGTGTTTTTCCAATTCAACTAAACCCAATTGTCCATAAGAGTAAAATACAGTGAGCACGTTTAGAGATAATGCAACGCCTGTTTGCGTATAAGTCAATCTGGAAAAAAGTGGTGATAAAAATGACCTTCGGGTTGAGAAGCCAAAAAAGTTAATAACACAAACATAATGTTACAACGAGGACAACGGGGACGACGCGGCATTTCTTTTGTTAAAAAGTTTGGATCACGGACGAATTTAGACATTGTTGAGAGGTAATATTTTAAGCGAAACAATTAAGCCTTGAAAATTCATTCATAATAGAATGATAAAATATGAATGTAAAATTTCACATCTCATTCCACTTTATGTTCTCAGATAAGCAAACCAAGCCAACATAAACGGACGTAGGCCGTAATGCAACAAAGAGAAGATGAAGATGCAAAACTGGAGAACCAGGAAAAAATGACGCTATCTAACACAATTCTCATTCATTAGAAATTTTACAATATATAACCAACAAATTCCTTGACAAATTTACTGATGAAAAGAGTTCCTGTTGTGGAAATAAATATTTCAAAACTATGATTCGTTTTCTTATTGTTTTATTTGCGGAAATTAATTGACCAAAAATTTTTAGTTATAAAGCAAAGTTGTGGCTAAAAGAGCCACGAAAGAAGGATTGTTTTACAATACAGATTGATAATTCACCATTGCTGGGGTGGCGGTGGGCCGTAGTAGGCTTGTTGGGGAGGTGGATAAGGGCCAGGTTGTCCGTAAGGTTGAGGGTAAGGTTGTGGAGGTTGCATAACTGGTTGTTGTTGTATTACTGTCGGTTGGTTGTCTTTTTTGTCTACGAATAAAAATATTTAATTTTGTAAATTCAATAACCCAATATAATAGCTCCAATTAGAAGTTTCACCTTACCTTTACAGCAACATCCACAGCACAAATAGCAGCAGCCTGCACATAGTGCACATTCCAATAATTCGTCAAAATCGAGACACATTCTGCGTTGGTAGGTCTTTTGAATGAACAATAACTCTGGAAATATTTTAACCTGGAACGTGTTAGAAACAAAACTGAGATGTTGAAAGCGTCTCTCCTTTTTAACAATTGAGCAATTAAGCAACACTTCCTGGATTTAACAAAACTTCACTCCCGAGAATACAAAGTAGGATGACTGGGATTCTGGCACATTCGAACAGGATGTTGAATTTGAATATAAAGCGTTGTGGCAATTGAGTATGCGACGGTTGTATTTTCATAATTTACTAATTAACATCGTTATTATGTAATTAACATTTCTAAAAGGTATTCCAACGTTTCCAGTGCAATATCTACCTTAGTCACCTTTTAATTATTCTTCCAACTGAGTCACGCGTTTACTCACCAATCCTGTCTAGAAATGGTGTGGGATTTCAGAGGAATTAAACTAAAGGTCACTCCACCCGTCAGGCATTAATAATTTCAACGCCAAATATGAAGTGCTTTATTTTTCAACAAGAATGCAGATGGAATACATAAATAAAGTATGAACCCATTACCGTGTCCTGATCTGACACGAAGCGTTTGATCTACTACTTCTTTACTGAATTCTACAGGTACGCAGGGTCGGGCACTGGTTTCATTCTGCAGTAAGTAGGTTCATTTGTATCAAATACGTATAAGTTCAAATATGGAATTCCCTGGTTGTTCCACCTTTCATAAAGGAATTCTCAAATACACTAATTTTTATTCAATTTTTGGATATATATCTCATCGGATGTAAGCTCCAGATGGATCATTTTCCGCTATCGCCTTAGAATACAACCAGAAGGTTAAGCACTTTTATTTCTGACAAACCAAAAAATCAGTTTTATAAATTGTCCGTCCTGTTAGGTTATATAAATGGATTTTTACACTCTGGCCTACATAGTCATGTGGTAATGAATCCATAAATTACTTTCACAGCTACTGCTTCGGATACTCGCCCCCTATCAGTCTAAGCTTTCTGTCTTATAATAAATTACTCTACGTTTCAAGGGTGGAACCGCAGATAATCACATGAGTGTCTCGGTCAAATCTTGTGATATAACGATAAGCTGTGTAAAACTGTGCTTCAAAGTTCTTTATGAATTAAACTGTAACCACGTGAATCATTCCATCTATTTTCAGTTTGGTTCTAGTGGTATCCTGAGTGTGACAAATTAAGAATTCATAATTCCAACTTCGAAATGAGTTCAGTAAGTGCTGAAATTTTGGAATTTCGATTGGGCAGAGGGAAGGAGATGGTTGAAGGGATATGGAAGGAGTTCCAATTTAAAATGATCACACCATCGGATTATCCGGAAGTTTTTGAATGTCTCCACAAGAACTTCTACAATAGTACACCTCTTACGAAGGGCTTGGAATATTCACAAGAATATTTCGATGAATTTGACAAACTCTATTTGGAATGCCTTCCACAAAATTTGAGTTTCTACGCTCGTGATATGACGACAGGAGAGGTAAACTAACTCTAGTTGGATTTAATTTATTGAAAACCGCTAACAGTTGAACTATTGCAGATTGTGGCATTGCGAGTGATCTACATTCAAGACCAGGCTCTGGAAGAGAAATTCTTGTCGTTTGGATGGAAAACGAACCAGATGGAAACGATGAACACTGTCATGGGTACCGTCAATCAGAACGCGGATATTTATGGTACTTTTGGAATCATACACTACGTAAATTTCTATACGGCGTGTGTGGATCCCCGATACAGGGGTCGAGGCCTTGCAACTCAAATGTACGAAAGAGCATTGCCCTTTGTTAAAAGTTTCCCCAATTTCAAGGTACAATTCAAATACAATCAAATATGTAAAATAGTCATTAGTTGACTTCATTTAATTTATAGCACGTGAAGAGCAATTTGGCATCCCCACACACTCGTAAAATTTGCCACAAGTTTGGATTTAAAGAATTGGCCCGGGTATACTACAATGACTTTAAGGATGCAGATGGACTCCCCTTGCTCAACGGTTGCAATGACGATGAATTTGTGGCATTCATGGCCAGGGAGCTTTAACGGAATATTGGCAGTTTGGATTTTTCAGCTTTCCGCAAATAGATAAAATATAATTGATTGAAATTGATTTGGCATAAAGTCCGCTGTCCAAGAATGCATATGTGAATTGTTAACATAAAAAATCTAAGAGTTAAACCCTTAAGTTAAGTTTAAATTTGACTCACACAACTTTATTTAGTACGATTTTACTCCATCTTGCCTATCAAGAGTATATGTGTGAGCGTGTGTTTCAATGGCAAGGTTATAGCCAATCATGGAACATCCAATTCAGCAGATATAAATTAAAAAAGGTGAAGAGTTCTGGCGTTGTAAGAATCGACAGTGCTAGTGCACAGTAAATGAAAAAACAACAAAATAAATTAAATTCAGTGAAACCTAAAAGCACAGTTCCATGTTATCAGTTGTGGAGTGTAGGTTACACATGAATTTTTTAGAATAAATCCGAGCTAAACTGGCATGCTTCAATTTTCTTTTTCAGTATGGGTGCCATTTTGACGGCACACCTTAAACCTAGTGAATGGCCGCCTAAAAAAACCTGGAATGTTTGTCTACATTTTTGCCGCCTTTTTAAATTAATTTTTGCACCGAGAAACTGGAACTGTCCGGACAAATATAATTTTATTAATCATAGCTCATGCTCAACCCAAATGGTTTTTGAGTTGCGTCATTATTTCCTGTTCAAAGAGAGATTTTGAGCTAGAGGAGCAATCACAATGCTCGTTTATGTGTTAACATTTTGAGTTTTTTTTTTCAAACTCAATTTAGCCAATTGACCCCTCGGGCTGTATGAGATTTCTATCCGAATATCGTGTTAGCTGGTTAATTGGTTGTTGACAGTCAACGTCCAAATTACCCACACGAGAATGGAAATTGGAATGCGTCAGGTTGTCATTTGGCGCCACTGCGGGAACAGTTACTACAGAGGAAATTCATTGCAAAATCCTCTCCTTCATCATCATCATCAGGTACTAAAGACTCAACTCAAAAACCCATTATCCCAAAATTACATTACAGAGTGTTATTGAACTCGACTTGGTGTCCAGAATACTCTAAATAACTCTAAAAAAAATAAATTTGTTCCATGTAGGTACGAATCAATTTTTGGGCTGGACCAAAACTCGAAGGTTGGTCAAACGTCGCATACTAATTTTCTTTCACTGATAGTGCGTCAAGGATGCTTTATCTAAAAAAATCATTTGCGTGAAAATTTGATTTGCAATGGAGCGTGCGCTGTAGTTATGAGTGGGGGCAGGTCGTAGGTAAACTGAGTTCTGAATTCCCCGGGAACTTGCAATTAGTGACACCCGAAAATCATTGGTGCAAGAACCACGAACCTTCTAATTTCCTATTGTATCTTATACTGATTGTATTATTATCACGTTATTCCATTATTATTAAACTAATTATTGTAACCACACGCAACTATCGAAAACTCATTTTATAAAAGTAATCCTGTATTTAACATTTGAGCTTTAACCTCTTGCACTTGCTCTTCCCATAGAAATTGATTATGAACTAGGGAGACCTTACAAAATATTAAATGATTCATTAAAACTTAAATACTCCACTTAAGCATAACTTTAGCGTCATACACAGCAAAAATTGTGCTACACAATTTAATATATCAGTTAATTTCATTCTTTTCCGGCATGCTAGATTTAATTCCGGAATCAAACAGGCAGGAATGCGGAGAACACCGCACCAGGAAACGACAGGATCGCATACCGGAACTGGCTGCTGGTGGACCCAAAGTTCAACGTCCTTTCCACCATCTACAACATCTGCCTGCGGTACAGAAAAGTCCCACAATCCTCTACCACTCTCTACTATGAGAACAAGGCGGAGAAGTCCGACATTTCGAGCTGGAGACCAATGGCTCTAGCAAGTACCGTTTCCTAACTCTATTCCAAAGTTCTAGCGGGAAGACTCTCCAGGTGGCTCGAAACGAATGAAGTCATCAGTCACTGCCAAAAATGGTTCATGCCTTTTGATGGGGTACTGGAGCACAATTTCGTTATACAGGTGAGGATCAACCAAGTCCTGAAGATACCAAACGGGGAAATCTGCATCGCCTGGCTGATGGAATCCGGGTCTAAGAATGTTCTAAAGGACGCGGTAGCCGGTACTTGCTGTCGGTGCAGCCATGTTGGATTTTTAAAAGCACCCAAGTGCCGCATGAATCATTTTTTCTTTGGAAACTTTGAAATTCTGAGCCACGAAATTCAAATTCCCGCAAAGAAGGAACTTGAACAGCAGCCGGCTGTAATAGAATAATAGCTCGTGGGATCAGCTACACTACTACGTAGTGTCACCAAAAATTAGTTTGACCAAAATACTATGAAACACCCTCTGTATTGGAAATTCTGATCCTATTTATCTATTCTGTGACATTTTCTCCGGGGTTTGATACGCGTAGTTGCTTGAATTTTATTAGTAAGCATTGCTTTGGATTAGAGTAGGTTAGGTTGGAATTTTTTAATATGACAATCTCCCAATACAACAAACGACAATTGAATTCGACTGCATACACTGACACGCCTAATTCATAACTTTGCAATCTCTAGCGCCGGCTTCGGCGAAAAACTTGCTAATGTTCAAACTGATCCAGATGGACGTCTACACAAGGACACTTCCTCGTTTCCACAACCACGCGCCTACCCTCACCCTAACAAAGGGAAATATGAATTCTACATTCACATGCGGTTCGATTCCGTTCGAGTCACTCACCTGTATTGAACGACTTATATGACTGCGACGATTTACAGGAAAACGGAGGCAAATTCCCCTTTTAGTGTTATAGCTCTTATTTTTAACCTAAAGGTACTGTGATCTTAATTAAGTAATTAGTAATAACTCTACACGTTATTATCTACCGAATTTGCCTCTCTGACCTACTAGAATGTGTCCTAATAATTTAGTAGGTGTGATAACATAACTTTATTTAGCGGGATTTTATTTCACCTTGTTCTATGTGTAGAGTAATTGAAGCTTGTTACTCTACCCGATGTTTGTAATTGTCGATGACATTTTTGCTATGGAACCGTATTCCACACAAACATACTGGAGTCTAAGTTTATTTCTAATTGGGATTTATTTTGCTCCGAAAGTAAATTTAATAAATGAATTAAACCTATGGAGTGTCCCAAATTAAACTATTGTAACATACGCCTTCGGCTGTTTATTCGCTTTCTTAGGCAGCGAAAAACGGAGGAAAAACATTAAACGTTCAAACTAAACCTATTCCTATGCACAAATTAGGAACCAATAACAATTGGTGGAAAAGGTTAATTTGGAAGAAAAAACGAGCACCAGGATTGCTGTCCCATGTCACCGCGTCTTGGAATCATAAGAGAGGTTGTGCAACAGTCAGTAACAATGCAATAGAAACCAAAACTGCCAGTTCTTGGCGATTTTTCTGCCAGGTTCCAAATGATGCCGAATGCTTCCTAAAAATTAAAAAAAGGCACGTGAAATGAACTAAACGTAAAGATAAAAATCCTCACTTTGAATTCGTGGTGGGTTGTCTACTCCCATTATATTTAGCAGCGCTCTCATTTGTAGCCGAGGCTGCTAATGTTTGTATGAGAGAATGGAAAATGTCGATGCCTCTGAAGAAGTCATCCAGGTCCAAGTATTCATCCGCTGAGTGCATGAGGTTTGGACTTTTAAACAGTGTACTGAATCCTAGTACTGGAATCCCTAGGCTACGCATCATTCGACCATCAGTTCCTGCCGGCATAATCCTGGGTACGACTTTTATCTTCCTGTAGATGAGGATTATGATCATTGTACGTTCAGATTCTGTTTGAAATTAGTAATTGACACAAACAGGAAATTGAATGCTTCTTGAAATCCATCCCACCACCAACTCCCATTTGTTATGTCCGTGGCAGGAGTTCCAAAAAACAAATCACGAATCTCGTAAGTGACCCCTGGCCCTGCTTCAATGCAAGTCTCGTTCAAGAATTGTAGGAATTCGCTCAAATCCCAGTGTGGAGTAACACGTATATCAAATGAGGCAGAAAGCCAAGGTGGTGTGATGTTTTCTTGTATCCCTCCCTGGAGAATTTTAAAAAGTGGAGTTTAACTTTTGGTTCCATCTCAAAATATTTATGAACAGGTAACGGAATCCAGAGGAATTCCCTGGTAAGCTTTTCAGGTCAAAGTAGGCATAGTAGTATACCCCGAGCATATTCAAGTTAATAGAAGTGACATCGCCAAGTTTGATTGACTTATCCATCTGAAGACGCATTTTCTCTTGCATCCTTAAATTCATCATCTTGTTTATAACCTTCTGTAATTTTTCTCCTGCAGTATCATTTGGCAAGAGAGATCCATGACCCGTCGTACCCGTCATAATAAACTTCACCCCTGCAAGTAATGAGGTGTAATTAGTAATCAGTAATATATGAACTTAAAAACACAACATCACTTTCTTGTATTTCAGTGTTCCAGGAAAGTGTGGGCTGACTTTTTTGGTCATTTTGTATCTTTAGTGGTGAGGAGTGTCGAGAAGGAGTTTGAATAAAATAAATTCTTAATGAACTTTTAATGTTCAGTTCCAATTTCGGCTTTTGGGGAAAACACATTGGTAGCATTATACTATGACAAAATTATGTGTAATAATCCAATCTGACTAATTTAATTTCAATTTTCATACAGAATGGTTTAAATTTCTGGCATTAAAATTTTGGGCGCGATAGTTAGTGGAGCAGCGAGCGTTTGTCCATTGAAATGTCGTTGAACTCGAATTTTAAAACATTTTAAATTCAGCACAAGTTCTATAGACTTCGTTGAGACTCAAAACAGTTTGTTTCAATTTATTTTTTTATGAATGAAAGTGATGCTTGGAATCCAAGAAAACGCGTCCAGCATTTCACTTCCTAAAATTGTTCACGTGTTATTCCAAGTCGCATTTACGTGCTAACCCATTAAGTAAAACTAGATTATGCTTTTTAGTCTTCGAGAATTGTGAAGTATTTGTTAATTGAGTTTTTGCATGACAAATGGAGGAATAAATAGGAACAAACACTCCATCCTTGATTACGTATGGGCTTTTAAATAACTTACACAGAGTACTTCGTTCAGTATAGTAGACGGCAAGCGACTCATCTTCATTGCCTATTCCCTCGTCCAGTACAAACCCAATTTTTAAGGCCGTGAATTCTGGTGTGTGGAGGAATAAATTTATTCCTTTGGTACCTCCTTGTTCCTCATCTTGTGGGCATCCGAAGAAGGAATTTTTAGCAACATTGATTGATGGATGGGAAATTATGATGTAGAGATGTCGAACATAGAGCTGAGATTTTACCTGGAAAGAAACCCATGTGGACTGTACGCGCTGGTTTGAATCCATTTGCTTGAAGGTCACGAATTGCCACGAATTGCTCTACAGCGATCGATTTCATGTCTTGAGCTCCTCGAGCATAAATTTTTTTATCAACTATTGCTCCACCGAAGGGATCTGCGGTCCAGCCGCTCTGGAATAAATGTACATTCGTTTCATAGCCTTATGCCCCGGGCGCCGTGGAGGAGGATGACCTTTGACACTTGTCGTATTGCGTCGACCACGAGTAAAATGATAAACCTACCCGATCAACTGCTACAACGTCCATGTGGTTGTACAGGAGGATGCTGTCAAGGGTGGGTTTAGTTCCCCGCCATGTAAGCCAAACAACTGGTAGTCCATCGGATTCATTTGTTCCTGAGGATAATTCCAGGCGGTGGTATTCCAAATTTAAGAACTTTGCCTGTTTTTTTATCCACGCTACCGCTGCCTCTGTTTTTGACACAATTTACTCTAATTTACATAAACCGCATAAAAGTGTATTCAGGACTAATTAATTGCGTTACCATAATCAGGATCTGGATATGAGGTATCAATTCGTAAGTACTCTTGTAGAAGACTCACGTCAGGGTTCTCACATTTTACAATATTTAAAACCACAAGAAGAATTAGAAGCGAGAATATTAGTGTTGCGTGCATGTTGAAGTTACTAGCAAAATTAGCCTAGGCAAAGATTTTTATGAACAAAATATAAGGTGTCTTAATGTTGCTTATTCTTCAATTAAACTTTAATAGAGAGAGTAATGGAATTGGTGAGGTTTTAATGACTACGCTTGTTTCGCTGTTGCATTTGCACTGGGATATTTAGTTTTACAATTTCATGTTACGACGAATTAATTCCTGATCTCATCTCCTGTCGATCATTTTCAGAAAAAGACTTTGAATACTTGGAGCCTAATTTTGTATTAATTTATTGGAGCGCGAAATTAGGGATTGCAACACGGGTTTCATCAAAGCAGCAAAGTTTTGCCAACCTACTAATGTACATGGCAAATTAGGGTGAAAAGAACTAAAAGGAGCATAAACTTAATACACTACAATAAGACTGATGGACGCGTCGTTAATATTTGAAAACTACTGTCCCTTACGTAAATCAAATGGAAGAATTCGTACATTATCTCAAGTTGCCTCAAACTACGCCAGCAATATTTCATTCAAATTCTTCACCAAATTATGCTAACCAATTTTCAGAAATCATTTACACCTGTATATAACCTATGCTCTGCCCGTAGTTCCGTACGCAGCTCTTAAAGATTTTTTACAAAGAAAAGCACGGGAAGACCTTGGTGAACACCAATTATAGTTCGTCATGCTCTGAAATAAGATTAATTTTACAGCTCTCTTAAAAATAATTTCTCGCACATATTGTGTACCTCTGGATCTTTTTTTTTTCCATACGTTAAGATTATTTTAAATACACGAGTTTAGCAACGGTGTATTGGCTCATTTTAATTAATTTCCAATTTAGCCAGACAGGCTGCTTTATGGTGATCTTGAGTAATGAAAATAATTCCAACTAATTTATAATAGTCCTGAACTACGAAATTACTATCCCATCACGGTAACATTTTCTGTCTCGTGGTTTTATGATAATCGTTTCGTCAGCGTACTTCTGTCGTTCCCGTCACGTCATCCTGATCACCAACCCAAATTTACACTTTCATTGATGTAAAAGTGTTTTATGAAATGAAGATCCATGAGCACATTGTTTGCATTTTTTCATATTCAGTTATCGCGTATTCCTCATTAGGCTACTTTGCCTTTTGTTTTGTAATTATCACTAGACTGAAAGAGATCTCTGGAAGTGTGACGCAACCTTCAATGCGTGTCGCGTGTTCCCTGCCACATTTTGCCCCTGGGGTAATCGCGAAACCTCAACGTTTGTGTTATTCTCCGTTAGAGTCATCATCAGCAATTTCTCAAGGAAATTGCACGGCAAGGCAAAAAAAACCCAACTCCATCACTTACTTTTTCGGTCTTTGACAGTCAGAACATTTGATTCATTAACTGGAGACTCGCAGCTTGTTAATTTTGCAAAGCCATTTGAGGACTCAACGTCAACTCTTTAGAGTAGGCAACTCTTAATTGAGTTGCATTGACAGAAGAGAGAACAAGTGTCAGTGTCAGTTTAGCGCCTGATTTTGTTAGTGGTGCAAGTTGAAGCAGCGTCTTCCAAAACAATTGTGCCACCCTTGGAGTCATGAAGACACAAAAGCATGGAAAAGGCATTAAAGGTCACACACTAGAAATTAAATCATACATGCTATTATTATTTAAGTTAACTGAAGTGGAGGATTTCCTGACTGGTTGATGAGGAGCATTTTACCATTACTAAGAAACGATAAAATCAGGAATTTTAACATAGTACTGCGCCTAAAGGTTTCTAAATTTAGGACGGGATTCTTCACGTGGAATAAAATTACGTGCGAGTTTTTCTAGAGGTAAATTATAAATGATGATTATCCATGAGAAGTGGTTCTAGCGTGTGAAATTTTAATTTTAATTCAACATCTCTATTAAAACTCCACGTGTGGAATAATGAATGAGCACCTCTTTTGACGAACGCCAGTCTGAATGTTACTAATATAACTATAAAGAATAAACAAAATCACAAGAATAAAATTAGACCACCGTCGAAAAAATACTAATTTCCGACAAATTTCCGATGTTTTTTATTTGTATAATTTTTAGAGCCTCCGCTGATATTTTCATGCCGATTGAGCCTGTTCATATTGCTGCTGTTTGCTACCTTGAATATAATGCTTCTACGCTCCAACATCAACTTTGGCCTTGTCTGCATGGTTAAGGCTCCACAGGCTCATCATCATTCACAGAATCATACCCCAATTGAGTTAAACTTTACTATTGATGAACAAAAGACGATCCATGGCAGTGCAACTGGCAAAGACGCAGAACTTGATCACGAAACCGACGAGGAATCCAATTATGGCACTTGCCTACAACCTCCAGTTGACTCAACTAATCACACAAAAATTCCATCAAGCGAGAGCGTAAGCATCATTTGCAATTTAACTAAACAAAGAAGACTCATTGCATTAAAAGGATTTCTTTTTATATCACAGGTAGTATTTGATTGGGACAAAAGGATTCAAGCAAGTATTTTGGGGTCATTCTTCTACGGCTACATTTTCACAAATGTAGGGCTCGTATCTAAAATTAGATGAAATTGCTGTTTGTACTAAATTAATTTTAAATTTACGAAATTGTTTTTAGATCCTCGGAGGATGGGCGGCTGACAAGTATGGTGGGAAGATGTCGCTAATTGCCAGCGTCGGAAGCATTAGCATCCTCACACTTCTAAATCCCATCGCTGCCATGCAAGGACCTGCGTACTTATTTGCTGTGCGATTCCTCCAGGGAATCTCAAACGTATGGCCCAATTTTAATT
>JAQIWD010001187.1:0-13762 GCA_034694825.1 Anurida granaria
TTTTGATTAGGAGGCTTAGGGCGGGTGTCGGAAATCCCTTGCGGGATGTCATACCAAAGTGTCTTCCCCCTGTCACCAGTTGATAAAAATGGATTAATAATTGGTGCCTGCAAGTTGCAATTTGTGGAAATGGCGGGCGCTGGGGGCCTTATTTCGTTTGATGGTTTTGGAATTTGGTAACTTTTAAATCTTGAGTCATTTCATTCATTCGTCAGGTGAATGAAGGAATAATTAAATATTTTGAAAATGAAAGACAATAGGAGGAAAATGGCATCATCTCACAAAGAGTGACAGTCCTAATGGACAAGTTATTAATTATTTGTTGCCAAATGTTGAAACTTCTTTGTTTTCTTGTTTTTTCGCAATTTTACCGTCGACGGACGACCGTCCTTTCTCACGAGTCTGCAAATTCCAATTGCTTTGTGGATCCGTCATAATTCTGTCAGTCCTTGAATTACATGATTTTTAAAAATTACGAAAAATTGCCAGCAATCCGCGCTGCCCACCCGCCAACTTTGAAAATATTTAGATCTTGCCAGCCAACTTCCCCAAATTGGATTTCCTCTTATGGTTCTTTCCTTTCTAAAAACATTTCCTTGGAGCCTGTGAAAAGAAAACTTGTCGTCCCCCGTTGAAAGGAAAATGTGAAAAAGAATTATGAACGGCAGGTCCTTTCTTTATGGGTTTCGATGAATTAAGACTTTGTAGTAGTGGGAACAGGGTCATAAATCCTACAATTTAGACGCATAGGAGGATGGAGGACTGAAAAATATTAAACATGCAAGGAAAACTGTTTAAAGATTAGAAGACCACCATTTCCCCAATTTTTTAAGTTCAAATTGGGACTTTTTGCTCCGTTTTTTTATTATTCCTCATATATTTGATGCAGTTTCCGGCTCATATTTCTGCAATTCCAGAAGCACGCCATGACGTGTTGGGTTTGGATTTACTGGATTTGGTTTTACTACGTTTTAGTGCCAAAATGTATTTTATTTCCAGTTCCAGTACCCTCCCCACTGTTTTGCACCACGTAAAGCTCAAAAAACAGTAACCCTCGATAAAAAACAGTTGGAAACTGGAAACCTTTGACTCCAGTCCGCTTGACCCTTGGATTTGACCTGGAACCATCCCCCGAGTTTTTTGGACTCAGTTTCCGGAACTGCCTCAAGTATTCCTTGCCATTCCTATTGCGAATTTCACCACCCCTGTCTCTGTAATTAGGAGTTGACGAACAGAATGAATGGGGATGACAACAATGGGGGGTGGAGGGGGTGAGAAGGTTTCCCGTGTCTATAATTCTCGCCTGCCATCCTTCCTATTCCAAGTACTTATTAAACAATGCCCCGAGTTAAAATGCAGACCAAGTGCAGGATAGGAAAGCCTTGATGGATTGGAGCATAATATCTAAGCATTAGAACAGGTAAGTTTACAACCCAGGACGTGTGACGTGGTGGTGGTGACTGGGTATACCGTCCGTCCGTTTCACCTTCCATTCATTCCCGTCATGGTCTTTCCCCAGTGCTCAAGTGGTGGAGTTGGGTTGGTGGGTCTTGTGGGACATTATTGTCACAACTTCAAATCTTATTGTTTGGCTTACATTCTCTCCGGAAATTCACCATCTTGGAACAGGGTAAGAACTGAACAACCCCGAATTAAGACCAATCCCCATTTCTCAGGACTTGATTCCATCTTATCATTCAAAGAATTGTGAGAGATAAGGCTATCAATGGGAATAAGCGTTCCCGAAATTGATTGACCCTGTTCCCAAAATCTTGAAATCATTTTCAACTGGGGAAGGTCGAGGAGACGCTTTCCTTGGAAACAGAGACGCTTTCCTTGATTTCAGTCGAATTTGAAAAGTTGTGCAAAATATTTTCATTCGAGTCCAGTGCATGCCGGGTGTAACGTTCGCAAAATGACAATTGGAGTTGAGGGAATTCGGATTTTTGTAATGGTCTCGAATTTCAGAAGATTTTTTGAACAAATCGTAAGGTGAGAGCCTTGGGATTGGGAAGATTGAGGGTAAGCAATTAAAATTGAGTAATCCCCACATCCACTTTCTCCGTCTTGGCATCATTTCTTGTCAAGGTGAACCTGGCTTTCACGATCTGGGAATGCTAATCTTACCCCTGCCCATCCTTGGATACGTTGTCCCTTCTCCCTAATTTATCCAACTTTACAAGTTGATGTGACAAGTTTTTTTGTAGCAAAGTGGGTTAGGTACGGCCGAAATGCCAGTTTCCGTAAAATTAGAGAGCGCAAAACCAGATGCAATTTAGGTTGTGAGTCTCCTTTTTCGACGTATGTTTGAACCTGGTCGCAGCCGCAGCTACCAGCTCCAAGTGGGCGCACATGGTGGACAGGTCCAAGAAAACTTTAAACTCATCCCCTTCTTTTTGGGAAACAAAAAAGGAAGATTGATCCAAATTTTATGTGTGAATCGGATGAAGATAGGGAAGGATCCTTACCTAAGTTGTGGATTTTGAAGGGGCTTGGGTTTTCTTCCAGTAAAACCAGTAAAAACTCAGGTAAAAAGCGACGCGTTCAACTTAAGTACTCGGAGCAGCTGTATCTCTAGCCGGTGTTCTCGAAGTTTAGGTAAACTGCGTACTGGGATGATGAAATCCCGGAATTATATCTCCTTTAATTTTTAGTTTATGACTATAGCCCTTCATGGTCTGTCTGTCTGTAAGATGCCCAGTGGTATTACTATGATACGAGTAGTGGCAGTGCAAGTGGCAGTAGTAGTCACAGTAACCAACCGGAATCACACAAGTCAGTCATGCCTCAAACCGCTCCGCGCTTAACAACGTAACTCATCCATTAACTCCCGCTAACAACTCCTGGATGAAAAAGTCCGTCGGTAGGGAAGGAATTACGAATTAATGGTAGTCAACTGAGGAGATCGAAAAGTCGAGCTGGTTGGTCGGGAGAGTTTGGTACAAGTTCTGGAATTTGGACTTGGAATTTAATGCTACCGAACACTCGGCTCCGCTGACTTGGTCATAAAAACGAACAAGAAACCTACTTTTCCGGGATTAAACTTTTCGGGGGGAGCAAGTGGGTTTAACTTTCAGTTTTAAATCATCCCGAAATGGACGTTAGTTCAGGAACTTAGTGCGGCTCTTCTTATGATTTGTTACACACCTCAAACCCAGTACGACGGGTCAGCCGGAACGCACGGAAACCCCTTAAATCCTCCGTAAACCAATTTTCCTGGTTTGGTTTTGAGGGTTTTTGAAATTCGGAAACGATTTCAGCAAGGGCGGGCGTCGGTAGGTTCAGTTTCGGTAAGAAGGGAGCCTGGGCCTTACCTTTCCTCAGCTCCATTTTGTCAGTTTAGGTCATCCCGTCCCATTAGGCCCCTTCCTGTGGTGACAGCCAAATTAACAAGGCAAAACAGTTAAAACTCATTAGGTGAGGGACATTGTCATTCCCCCAGCATGTACCTCTTGCAGCCTGCAAGTTACAGGCGTTACGCTAATAAAAGTCTTCGCTCCTTTGTACATTTTCTGGCTTCATCCCTGGAATGCTGATTCGAGATTCAATTTGCAATTTTGCAGGAACGCATTCGCGAGGGAACCACACCTCATCCGGTGAAACTGAAACCGAGGGGGGAGGGGGGCTGAAATGGTATTGGTATTTGACTCGCAGCGTTACATCCCGTGAGGGGTCCTCGTTAGTTACAAAATTAGTCCTCCGACATTCCAATTTGAGACTAGGAGCGTAATTTTGCTGAGATTGTAAAACGGAAGTGCTTAATTGATTCCTTGGATTCCAGCCCACCCCAGAGTGCAGGGATCAGTAAGATCCTCCATTTCTATTGTGTTGTGGATGAATGGAGAATGCCACCACTTGTCCTTCCGTGCTAGATGATGGCGTTGAATGGGGGATGGGATGTGGGAAGTTAGGGATTGGGAGAGGGTCTAATTGGTTTGGACTTTGAGTTTATGGTAGAAATTATGAATTAGGTGAGGGATGGATGGATTGTGGTGGTGGGGATATGGTGACAGATCCCAGCCTCATTGTCATTCCAGCCTCCGATCCAATTATTGTTCCACTTGACTGAGATCCTAAATGCCACAGAACCTCCATCATCCCCCATCAACACTTATACCTCCCCACCAGTCCGACTCACAAACTACTTTTGTTTTGTTCTCTTCGATTTGTCAATTGTTTTCAACTTGTGATCCTATTTTCAGATGTAGAAGACCTAGGCAGGGAGGAGCAATGACAAGATTCTTGGTCAACATCTTCTTTTTAAGAATTTTGGTCCTATTGTGCTCAACGAGTGGAGACAGTGCAGAACACGGGCAGCATGCGACGCTGGGTAAGTAGGCCCCCCTTAGCCCCCCCCCCCCCTCGTCGTATTATTAACAAGGGTCTCTCCAGAGGAGCGTAACGCTAATGGATACGAATCTTCTCGGCAGGTGTGTTGGTGGATCTCCATGAAGCCGTGGGTGAAGTAATTGGGACGAAAGGGCCCTCCAGAATACTCTGCGGTTCCCTCAACGTCCGGGCCTACCAGCAGTTAGCAGCTGTCAGATGGGCTGTTGAGATTATTAACAACAATTCATGGTCAAATGAATTTGCACTCGGTAAGGAATCCCTCTGTTCCCTTAACCCCTGACCCTTGAACTCTCATTACCAGACTCGGGTTTGTGTTTCCGGTAGATGTCGTCTCACATGACACTTGCGGAGAGAGCGGGATCGCACTACTGGAGACGCATCAACTGATCAAGTGGTCCAAGGACAACATTGATGATGCTCCACTCATTGGTAAGTTTAATCCTTTGTCTCCAACGAGGGCTCAGGAGGGCCCTTTGCCACTACTCTTGCGCAGGGACAATGGGAGCCTAAGAACCTTTTCTGACTGGATTTCTGAGGTCTTTTCCGTCGTTTATTCTTGTTTTCTGGGGGAATCCGCTGAAAATGGATTAAGGACGCAGGGCCCTTTTTCCTCTTCGATATACTTTCCTTCAATTAATTATGAACCCTGGGATGCCTTTAAATGAATCCTCATTTCCTTAGATTCGTAAGCAAGAGGGGGAAAATCCCCTTTGTTGTACCATTGTTAAGGAGCGTAAGATTGGATTACACAGAGATGGAGGAAATGATTAGGTCAAGGTTTGTATAACTCCGGGGGTGGTGGACCAGGGAAGCTGTGGTCCATGATCTTTGCCCCTCCCCTCCTGATGTTTATCTTTATCAGTCTCCATAAATGATGGGTTGATTTGACATTTTCTTTTTGTGTTTGACAGGTGTGATCGTGATTGGGAGCCGAAATAACGAAAGGATTATTGACAGACCCCTGGAAACGCTGAATAAGGAAAACGTCTCTGCCATCGTCACGTCTTCTCGGGCAGCTGATCTCCTTCTTACAAAACATTTTAACGTTTTCACAACTGCACTGGACATTTCCAGTGTGACTGAGGTAAGATTTTACTAACGTCCCACCGCGGCGGTGGTGGCATTCGACGGATCATCATCCATCAATGTCACCTCCGACGAGAGAGAGGAGGAGCCCTGGTCCTAATCTTTCTAATTTATTCAATGCAGTCAATCGTGGCTCTAATTCATCAACTCGGGACTGAATCCGTGGCCGTGGTCTCAAGCTGCTCTCATGCTATACGAAGATTTGAAAAATTAGCAGCCAAGCAGTCAATCCCTGCCAATGCCTTTTCCCTTCTCCAGAAGGATAATCCACTTATCCTTGATGCCATAATCAAGTTCATCAGCAACGAAGCGGTAAGTTTGGGTTCCAGCCTGGAACATCCAGGCCCAAACTTCCAGGCTGTGTTTGTCCTCCCTGGAAAGTTTTCAATTTATTCCAGTCTCCAATTTCCATTTTTTTTCCAGAGCTCTGCCCAGACTGTCGTCCTCCTCCTCGAGTCATCAGATCTGGAACGGTTGATTCGTGGGAGGGAGCGCCTGAATGAGTTCCGGAGACTCGTCCAAAGAAAGTCCTGGATACTGGGCTCAGTTGGGATGGACCAGGAATTGGCCAAGGATTGGAGTAACCGATTCCATACGAATCTCCTCATTATGCAACCCCACGTTTCACCTAACCCTGATTTCCAGTCATATTTCTTGTCCAATGTCAAGGTACAGTCAGATTCCAGAACTCCCTGGAGCCAATTCCAGCCCTGTGACCTCAAACGTTAATCGCCTCTCCTTTCGTTCTCATTTCAGGAAGCCCTCGTTCAGGACACGATGGATGAGACCCGAGAGTACATTGAGAAAGTCCACCAGTGTCAATGGCCAGAGACGTCCATGGGTGGAGGGATGCGCATGCGCAGTAAACTGAGTAAAGTTAACGCCGTTCCTTACTGTGGCAATCTGAGCAGTGGAGATTTGCATGAGAGATTTCATCCAGACCCAGACGTATGTCGCCAGCTGACCATTTCCAGCGCATCTAAACTTTCTCCAGTCAAATTAAAAATTTTGCAACCTTTGTATAGGTGGGGTTCATCGTGAGTGCCGTCTCCGCATTCTCAGCGGCTCTCCGCCTGGCCCAACTGGAGACATGTGCCGCTGATGAAATTGCATGTGATCATCAAAAACTTTCCGGAAATGTGCTGGAAGCATTACGGAAATTGAACTTCCCAATGGAGGCGACTGAGGGGGTACCAGTGGACGTTGATGGTACTTCCGGCCCAACAATCGCTGCTAGTCATGAATTGGAAGGGACGAGGGGACGGATTAACCACCAGGGTAAATTGGTCAGTCGGAAGTATGACCTCCTCCTCAGTCGCCCCTACCAACAGATTGCACAAGTAGGTCACGGGGTCACTGTCCCTTAAGGTTCCTTAAGGTCACCCATAACCCTTTCCTTTGTTTTCTGTCAGGTGGGACAATATTCAACAGAAAATGGACTCTTGCTGGACATGACGTTTGCTGAAGTGAATTTGTCCGTGGACGAGGCCTCGTTTACAGAGTCAGTGACAGATGAGGACATTTTGGATTCTACGCTCCCAAGCTTTGTGCTCCCATCGAGCCGACAGGCAAAGAAGACGGCAGACGAGCTGGAACCTCCTCCTGGGCACCATAAATCCGAAAGTCAGGTCCACATGCGGAAATTATCCTCCCCGGAATTGTACATCTCGAGGGTATGGGCCATGGTAGTCGTGGCAGTGGGGATCACGGGCGTGTTCCTCGCCCTGTACATGCTCATCTACGTCCTCCTCCGGATGTGTGACGGGACGCTGCTCGGGAACCAAGCCCTCGGAGTCCTCCTCCTCCTCTGTGTCATGATCCTCTATTCAACGGTGGTCCTTTTTGTGCTCCCACCCAGCCCCGCCCTCTGCTCTCTTCGCGTCTTCCTCCCATCCTTAGCCCTGGCGGTCGCCTTTGGAATTCTGCTCCTCAAAGCGATGCAACTCCGGTCCCTGGTCTCACTGGGACTCGGAGGTCGGATTTCCGCTTTCAACCAGTTCGTGACGCTCCTCTTCATTGTCGCCGTCCAGCTGGCCATCAATGTCCAGTGGTACTTTAGCCCGCACACGGCAGCGGTCGGTCCCACCCGGTTCCTCAACGAATGCTCACATTCACACCAGACGTACCTCCTCCTCCATTCCTATGTCGGACTCCTCATCCTCATTGTCTTCCTGTATGGGACGTCCGTTTTGAAGATTCGACGGAACTACAACGAGGCACGCTGGATAACGCTCGCCTCCCTCCTCTCCCTCCCACCCGTCATTGGCTGGATCCTGGTCGTCTACGTGGGACCGGAGGAGTTTCAAGAACCCGCATCCTCCGTCTTTTTTATCACCATAGCCACCATTATCCTCTTTTCTATTTTTATACCAAAGTTAGGTACGATTAGTCGCCAAAGTAGTTTAGTTAGGCGGAAGCAATTGCTCCAGGAAGGGCCAGTGCCCACTGGTTCCATTTCCACAATTTTCACGACCTTAAGTGATCGCGGTGGTGGGACGCTCGGGGGCCACCAGAATCAACACAAGAGTCGTACCCTCCAGGCCCAGCGTAGTAGTCGAGGAGACTCCATTTCACCCGCCTACGCCGTAACCCTTCCGTCCCACCACTACGCATCTGCTCATCACGGTGGGAAATCCGTCACGTACTCACCGCGGATTGCCACGAATATCGTCCATCATTCCTCATCTGCCGCCACTTCTCTGGCCCGGAGCATGTCAACCAAGACCCTGCTCTATGATTCAGGGAGGGGAGCCTATCCCTAAGTCCCTAGGTTCCTTAAGGTCACGAAAACGAAATTGAGGGCTAATTTAAATTATCACAAAATAAAATCTACAACTACACGTCTGGGCCACTTGGATTTTTGGCATTGGACCCTTCGTCTTCTCCAGGGAATAATCCCGGAGAGCCTCCAGTTCGTTGTCGTTTTACATTGTATTTAAAATACATGATGAGAGTAACGAAAATACGATGCACGAGACTTTGTAATGATAAATGGAGTTTAGTGGATGGTTCGGGTCCGTCTTGCCAGCTCAGCTCCTTCCAGCTCCTTCCAGAATTTATATCACGGAGTCAAATACACAAATGGATTTCTGGATATTCTCGTCCTTGCTACAACAGTCCAGAAACTCATCCAGACTCACCAACCCGTCACTGTTCTGGTCCATTTTCTATGGTTAAAAAATCCAGCAAATTCAGCACCCCCAATTCATTACGTTTAGTTCAGGAGCCAATGGACCCTGGATCCCTCACCTGGAAAATCCGGTCAACTCGATCCTGGACAGCACTCTCTTCAATGAGCGGCTCCACGCAGCTCCCCATGAGCTCAAAAACTGCAGTGACAATGTCCTTCATCTCTTCCTTGGTAATGTAGCCGTCACCGTTGATGTCGTAGAGACTAAAGGTCCATCGAAGCTTCTCGTCCACGGTCCCTCTCAGCAAAATCGATAGGCCCAAAACGAAATCCTGGAAAGGGGAAATCCAATTGAAAAATTGAAAATAGATTGGCCAGGACAAAGTTTTCCACTCCTCCAGCCGAGGAAACAAAAGGGAAAAAGTTTATCTCTGGAGTCAGGTCTTATTCGTTCATTCATTCCAGGATAAAGAGATCCTGGAATTAATGAGAGAATCGTCGCCCCCCATTCTCCAGGAAATACTTTTTGCTCTGCCTACAAGGGAGACTAGTAATGATCAATCATCATATCTTCATCTGGACACAATTCCTGGACTGAATCCCGCGGTTCCCGAGGATCCGACTTGAGAATCCATTTGTTACTGGAGAAGAATGGACACCAGCTCCAGTTTGGTTCTCAAAGATTGCGTTTCAATTTCCAGAATTTATGGGAAGAAAGAACCTTTCATTCATTCATGGCCTCCCGCTCTTGCTCACCCACGAGGAACGAAACTCCACAACTCGCTAAACACCAATAAAGACTTAATCGGATTTCGGAATTAACGTCGGCCATCTTCCTCGCCCGGCTTTACGTCAAGTCTCCAGTCCCACATTCTCAATCTCTACGGCCCCGCAGTCACTTTTCTTCCCAACTTTAAAGTGAAGCAAAGTTCCAGCAATTCCCTACTAGAATGACAGGAAACCTAGAGGGACTCAGTATTCCTCGTTGAAAAAGACGCTATTTTTCAGGGAATTTGACGAACAGTCGCCCAAAACCAGGGCGACAGTTGGCGTGAACCCCGCCGCCTTGCTCCTAAATTTAATATCCCTTTCCTCCGCCGAACCTTTCCAGGACGGCGGGGCTGCTCCCTGGAAGTGGGATTTAAGTTTCAAATTCGTAAATCCTGGAAGCGGGATTTGGGAAATTTAATGACAATGACGGAAGTGGGGGGAAGACGTTTAGGATTTACTTTTGTTGCTCCTCATCCGTCGGAAGGTCTGGAGGGGATGGAAGAAGTGCCCCATTAGATTAACTCTGCCATTCAGGATGGGAACTCCAGGAAACTTCTTCATTCCCTGGTCCCCCTGGAACTCCAGAAACTCCAGTTAAGTGCAACAAGTAAATGGCCTCATGGAACTTGTTACGACACGCGCCCCACCGGCAATGTTCCAGGCTTTAGCTTTTAGTGCTTTCCTATAAATTTTAGCATTCATCCCATCCTCACTTTCCGACACGACGTAGAAGGGGAAACAATGGGAAATCATTACAATTTAGGAAAAATCATGGCATGTTTTCCATTCCAAAGAGCAGTGAAAGTTGATTTAATTCCTCGAAGCGACTAAAAATCAGAGCGACCAGCGCAGGCCCACACAAATCATCTTGTTTGAACATGTTACATTATTATAAAAAGCTGTGGTCCTATAAACTAATCCCTTCATAATCCCCCGTCAAGAAAGGAGAAAGCATTTGTTTTCTCCCGACTGCGCTGGGTTCACGAGGGAACCTCACGTCGGTGTCCGCTCTCGGATTCCCAACAAAATTCGTTTCAGCCCTCCCCCTTATCAACATTTGAGCAAATGTCTGGAGAAATCCAAAGGGTTACACCGCCTGAGGTTCCCTCGCCAGTTGATTCGCTCCTAGCTTCTTGAGTAATTGGTTCATTCTGAAGCCGAGAAAGTAGAAATGGGTTCTCCTTACTTCAAAACTGATGAGTCCGCTCCGATTCTGGTCCAGTGCATTGAAGACGTAATGGGCGTAGTGCCCGCTGTTGGCTGATGGAACACAAAAAAATAAAAACGTATTTTCACAAACCACGGGAAATGAGAGGAGGCGGGAAGAACAAAAGGAACGGGAGACATGGCCAAAGGTTCCAGTTGAGTTCCTTTGGAACAAACAAGACTCAAACTGAGCCTCATTAGCCCTCTATTTCCCTCCATTTGACTTTTCATTGGTAAACGGGAGGAATTGTGTGTCGGAAAATTCAACTGATTTCTCCGTCGACATAAAATTTTTAAAAGTAGGGCCCTAATTTTCTACTCGAAGAAAACTTTCTTTTGATTTGGGATGATAATTTAAAGAATCCAGGAAGGCAGTGTTGGGGAAAGAATGAGACGCTTCCTACTTATTTCCTGGTTTGTTTGTATATAATTTCATATGTATTTGAACCTCCTTGTGGAAAAAACTGGGCGTAGATGTCTCGAAAAGTATCTTCGTGCACAATTCCGGATGGGCACTCGGCCTTGAACCCACGGTAAATCCGCTTGATTTCAGGCTCAGAAAAGCGCGTGACCCTGCAAAGGGCGGAGAGCGTCCCCCTCGGTCGGTATCTCGGCTGACTTTCACTGTCGTCCCCCTCGGATTCTGGAGGTCAAACGATTAATTTGATTAAAGGGATGAGCTTAGAGCCAAGGGGTAATTCGAGCCAGTTCTGGGCCATAAATGCAGTGTTTACCCAATGCAAACTTGACCCCAGTCCAGGCATGCTTCATGAAATCCCAGAACCGTGCTGGGATTGATTTGGTGGGTCTAGTCCGATTGTGCCTGACGTTGAGCTCCTGCGTGACTGTCCCTTGGATGGAACTGGAGGACTGGAGTCGGTGTTGACGAGGTGGTTGATGAGGGTGGGCATGGGACTGGACTTTCCTCGTCTTCCCACCCGTCTGATCTGTGCTTACCATTCCATACATCTCGCTGCATTGATTGAGTCCTTTGAGAAAGTTTGTTCCAGCGAGGGCCCTTTTGAGTGTCCTCCAAATTTATTCGGGGTTTGCCAATAGTTTCCTACTTCCCTCTCCCTGCCCAAGATAAAAGAAATCAAACCAAATTTGTTTATTTCCACGCACCAACCCTGAGTTTCTGGAAGGGTATCATGAATATCAAGTAGGGGTACTTTCTTTCCCAAATAGAAAAATACGACTGGAAGACTTAAGTTCATTCCCATATTCTTTCAGCTGGAAACCATGACAACTTTCCCTGTGAGTCTCCTCTTGTTTCTAAAGTGGGAATCCAGCCCCATCCAGCTTTCTCCATGGATTCCAGCCAGAGAGGACTGGAGAAAGTGGTGGATGGAAAAGTAGGCAATTAAGATGTTGGATTCCCAAGGTCAAAGGCCTCTAATCCCAAGTATTCGTTTCCTTAATGAATAATTACAAGCAAATGTTCAAAGGATGGGGAAGGAACCGCCCCTTCCATCCACTCCCTACCAATTCATCTTTCTTCCTAACAAGGGAAGCTCACTGGGTGTCCACTTTTGGAGTCAAACCAAAATTCTTGGGCGGTTCCCCGTTCCGAAAGGGCAAGGGTTTAAGGATTCCAAGTGTGACACCTCATGCGGTTCCCTCGTGAGTAAAAACTGGTGAAATTTCCTCAAAGTAGTAGCCTAAGTAAAAGTGGTAGGCACTGGGAGTCCGTCCTCGAGTGGGATGCAGTTTCTCCAGAATTTCTCCAGGAGACGGATGAGCAACAAGTGATAAAGATTTTCTGTCTAACTGTCCAGACGGGCTGGAAAAACAAGTTGCAATATTTCCAGAATCCTTTTCTCTGTCTCCCTCAGCCCAGAAAGTGATAATACTTGCCTCAGTACCCATAATTACCCAGGCCACTTCCCACTTAAACTTACCACCAACTTTTTCATGGGTGTTGAGGGAAGTGAGTTGAATTTCTGGACAAGACGAGCCGAGTTGAACCCAAGGCAGAAAGTGGGGAAGTGGGTCCATGGATGGGGATGGAACTTTCTCCAGTTAACTTTTCCCCATCCCTGAATTTCCCAAGTAAAACTCAATTAAGGTTAGAGGGACGAAAATTAAGTTTTCCCAAAGATGAGAGTCAAGTATTTAACTGGGATGCGAGGGAAAGAGGTGCATTTCGGCAGCATTTCCAGGAACTTCACCACCACAGTCTCCATAATCTAGTTCCCTTGCTTCTTGGCTTTAGGCACTTTTTTTCACCACCACATCTCAGACGGAGAGACCGAAAGGTTGAAAACATGGAAACTTAAAAGCATTCTTAAATAATTTAGTGACACACCTTGAATCAACTTAACGTTTTTGTGTAAACCAAAAAAGTGAAAGTAGATGGAGAAAGTACATGTTGCTAGAAATGAGGTTTCGAATCAAATCCGCCCACTTTTTAATTACTTTCCTTTTCGTAGTTATTTTGGTTCTACATGACCAAGGCTCTTCCATGTATTTCAGCGGAGACGCTGATTATAGAAAATCAATTAATTCCGTCATTACATTCTGCTCTTTTCTCCACGGAAGTAATACAAATTCTGGGGAGGTCTTGAGATTTGTTTTGGTTCCATTTCAACAGTAAGAAAATGAAAAGTTCAAAAACTTTCCCCTCGGTAGAAAAGGATGCAGACGGTGAGAGCAGATTGACCTGAGGCCCCAGCTGCAGTTGGATTCACAAGTTTAAACGAGCTCTCAGTTTCGGAAAATCCTGAATCCACCGCATCGGTGGATCCGCCAAGACTCAAAGATTTCCAGAATTTATTAGCTGTCAAATTAAGAATACAAAACAAGGAGAAGGCTCAAGTCAGAAAGCTCCCTTAATTCTTACTGGAGAGGACGCGTTTCTCCAGTTTCTCCAGTTTTCCAGTGGAATTTGAATCATATCACTCAAAGATATAGTCATAAATGTCAAGGTATAGACGCTGCCGCTTTTAGTTTCGGATTTCATGAGCTATTGTCCAACTGGGATGCGGGGAAGAGGAATAATTAATTAATTGTAAACAGGATCAAATGTCACCATGTATCCATTTTTATGAGAAACTTACAAGGGAATCGCACTCTTGTAACTCTCCGATTTTAAGTTCAATTGGCTACACCTCTTCCACAATCCTTGGGCACAATTTACATACTTCAGCGTGAGAAATGTCGCTCGACAATCATTTTCTAATTCATTTTACGACATTGGAGGAATAAAACGGGGCAACT
>JAQIWD010001188.1:0-13760 GCA_034694825.1 Anurida granaria
TGATTTTTGAGTCTTTATTATTTTGATACTTGTTCCACATTTGAGTTTTATTATATTACTCAGACAGAGTTACAATACTAGTCACGTAAAACTTTTAATGTGACTAATATTGTAATTTTATGTATTAATTTAAGAAATTCTGTCCGCTAGAAGATTTAAAATCGAAAAAGCAGATAAAAAACTGAATTTTTTGATTTATGGTACTCGGGAAATCCAAATAAAATTTTCTCTTTTAAATGGAAATTTCAGCGGCATTTCATGCCCAGAAGCGGCCACTTTTGTTTCCTCAAATTTTAAGTGAAACTCACTTAAAAGTGAACCTCAATTACCAATCTTAATATACAAAATAATTATTATTATTGAACACCAGTTAAAACATTTGACTGTGAAATTTTTTAGTGTATCAATTTTGTGTCAATAGGACGAATGATTGCAATTTCTTCCAATCCGAATTTTCTCATTCCTAACATAAGATAACCGGACAACAATCAAAAACCTAATTGAAAAGCTTGCTGTTCAGAGTTGACTACCAGAGCACTGTGGTCAATCTCAAGCGAACCTTGGTCAGGGAAAATCACAAAAGTAAAAACTTTTGTCAAATTCTCCCGTGTTTTGAAAGGGAAATCGGCGTTTCGTAAATTTATTACCATCATTTTCCATCATCTTGAATTCTGATTCTTTTTGCACTGACGGACTCTATAGACGTTTGACCTCCCTCCCAGCATTTTGGAAATACTCGAAAATGGTAATTTACGTTAAATTCCATGCATAAAGTTTACCTTTGATTTAGGTTTTGCATTGAGCGGGAGATGCGACAGGGCCGTGCTGTACCTATATTTAGCCGTTAGCCACCAGAGAATTCCATACGTCCATTCATTCTTTGCGCTTTTTAAAATAATAATTCAAGGCTACTATTTACTGACCATGGATAATTTCTACTGACTTATTCATTACCATATCCTTGCACCTACATGCATTTTCGTAAATTTTTTTTTTTTTTTTTTTTTTTCATTTTTCAAGCAATTTTCAAGTTTCACTACTGACAGTACGATTTCTAATTATATTTCATTAAATTCCGTTTTTCATTCAACTATGCACAATTCACTTACATATACTTATATATTAAAACTATAATACATGGGTAATGGGGAACTGAATTCATTGACGCCGTCTGTGCATAATTCACGTTATTTCCAATTATTTCCTTCTTATAAAGTATACAAAACGCAATCTTTTAATTTGAATCCCTGAACCCAACTAGGAATAATACGCCTCAGTTTCATAATCCTAAACGAAATTTGTTTAATTTTGGAGTTTTGAATAATCGAAATTAATTCAAAAAAGTTATTGTTTAAAAGTATTAATATTCCGTGTGAAAAGAGGGAAAGGTATTTTTTGTAAACGTTGTGCCTAAACCTGTTCCGGCTCTGTATGGAAAAGTCCAAATGACCGAGGAGGATTGAGGGGCGTTTTTTCTTCATATGCTATTTTCCTTGATCTGAGATTGACCACAGTGCAGAGCCTGCATGAAGAAAGCACGAGTTTCACTACAGTACTCTGCAACAGGCAATTTGTTGGATGCGGGTGCACATATCTGAACGAGAACAACTCATCTCATCATCCGCCCTATCCTTTATTTGCAGCAGAAAATGGTGGCACAGTAAAGGAAATGGAGGCGTCCTACGCTGGAAATAAAAAGACGCCACAAAATTCCGTCAGCGGGAAATCTCGTTTTAAAATTTTGACAAACAAATTAATTTCAGAAATCAAAGCAAAGTTTTTACAAATCTTGATATCGATAAATCGATACCAAAGTGAACAATTCAAGGTAAGTCTCCTTGACCTTGACCTTTATCTTCAATTCGTAGGTTTTCCCGAAAACCCAATCTGAATATCCGGTGTTCCTGTTCCTGTCAACCTAACATAACATTTTAGGTTTCTGGATCTGGAAGCTGAGCACCGAACACTGTCACCGTCGTCATTTGTGTGTTCAGTGACTCTCATTCCATCTACCGTAACTGAAGAATGGAGCACAGGGACACCGAAACTGAGACAGAGAATGATGATACTGTGAGACCCAGGCTTTTCTCACTCTTTCCATATAAATGTTGTGATTGATCAAGTTGAATCATGCTTTGTAATTGTCAGAAACCTGAACATGAGGAAGAAACACCGGTAGATGAGGAGGCGGAGCTGCCGGAAGTGGAAGATGACCAGGAAGACACTGAATTGCTTTCAAACGAGTCAACTTTGTATACCAATGCGGATCCCGGGTATGAGGCTGAAATGAAGAGGACATGTCCACCACATCCTCTCTTTGTACTCAGGTGGAAACGCCAGGTATCGCACAACTTCCGTGGTGGTGCTGCTGCTAGCAGTGGTGGGGACCGATACCAACAGCGGCAGGGTCGTAGCAACTACAATCAACAACAATCATCCCATTCTCAGCGTTGATGCTGTTCGGAGATCCCAACTAAGTCCCTTTGCCGTGAGTAGCCTTTTCAGTTTATAAATTAAGTTTTCCACATAATGTCACCGCTTATTTTAAATCCTCAAAACTTAACCACTACATAGTAGTAAGTGTTGTAGGAAATCGTAAGATCCTAAATCTAAAAACTGTTCAAACACATTTAGAACTTATGTACTATTTCCCCTAACGTTTACTTTGTGACCCTGTGTCATGGGCGCGTGCTTCTTTGTGGTTATTTACATTCGAGCTAACAGCGTAATGAATTAATAACAATCAATCATTGAACTAAAACGTTAAAGGTAAATGTGCGCTGATTGTGCGGGCTGCCAGGATAAGCATTGTGACTAACAGTGTGAAGGCTCAAGGGGTCAGTTAGGTTCGGTTTTGGTATCGGTCACGACTGGACAGCGTCGCCTGAGAAATTGAGCCGGGGTTGCTATGGACTTGAGGCTTAACCGCGGAACTGTTTTGTTGATTCGTTCTCTTTCTTTTGATTTTTTAAATTAAATTATATTCCTATTCCCTGAGTATTCCAGGGTTTTTGAAACTCAGATTATGAAGTCATCTATTTAGTTCGCGCAAGTGCAGAATGGAGAGGGAAGATTCAGGAATACTACAAAGGACTGAGAAAAAATTGAGACCAAGCTCAGAAGTCTGGCAAGGTGAGACGAGTGATCCAAACATTTTGAATGGAGAAAGATCGACGGCGACTCCCATTCGAATCTTCCCGCTGCCAAGTCATCCTGAGCTGCGCATTCTTCCGAATCCTCTGACCGTGCCCAAGAATGCAAAGAAACTGAAATCATTGCAGAAAGCGTAAGGAAGCAGCGACAACGCTTCCAATCCAGTGCCCAACCCCTCAACCGCAACTCATTTGTTTGTTACAGGTGGAATTTTGACGGGAACAAAAACTTTGTAAAGACGAAGAAATCCAAGAATTTCCGCTTCACGGGGACGGATTCTGAGTCTGGGGATTTGGAAGATGAACGGGAGAAACTCTATGGAAAATACTTGGAACCAAGACCTTCAAAGTAGGGCGGCTCAGTCGCCACTTTGAGATTACGCATCTTAAATTGAAATTTTAGAAATTCCGCTCCATAATTTCAATTTTTTTTTTAATTCCACCAGGTGGCAGAAACGCTCAACATTCCTGGGTTACTTGTTCTTCTGGAATAGGCGAAGACTCGTCCGGTTTCCAAGCGAAGGTAATCCCAGTGCACGCCCGTCATCAATGCATTGGCAAATTTACAAATTCGAAACTTCCCTCTCCAATTTCCAGTTGTGGGAAAAGCCGAGTCGGATCAAAAGTTTGGTGAGACGATGGGGAAGTTTCGGGAAGTCCGAAGAAGTACGAAATATCGCAGAAGACTTTCGACTCTCATCGCCTCAGACCACTCAACAACACCCGGAGAGCCTGATTTTGAAAATAGCCGCGCCCTACCGCAGGACTTGCCTTGCCCTCCGTGAGTGCCCCCCCCCCCTTCAGTTGACCTTTGAGCCTGAGTTATGAGTTTGACCTTGAGCTGAGTTTGACCTTCACAGGGATTGGGACTCGTCGCTTCGGCGTGACAATTCTAGAGAGTGTAAGTGTTGCTTCTCCCTCTGTGGCTCTGGGAAGAAGGGAAAGAAGCCTGGATTTAGTCATGAGGAAGAGATGCGGTAATTTGAATCCGCCCCCAATTTTCCCGCGTGTCCCAACTTGCCCCCAACTGATGCTATACTTGTTTTGTTTCAGAGAGCCGCCGGTGGTCTACTCGGATAAATTCAAGGTGACTGAGCAGAAATTCGCCCGAACTCTGGACGTGATAGAAGAATTCACAGTTGGAAATATGAAAACGATAAATTACACACTTGGGGTCATTGGGTTGATGCCGTTGCCATTGGGACCCAAGGAAGACGAAGAGGAGGACAGGGGCCGTTTCAATCACATTGCCGCCGCCGTTTGGTTCTTCACTTTTGCCATTGAGGAATTGTTTCAAAACGAAGCGGATGTGCCGAACAAGGCTGAATTTGGGGTAAATTGAACCCTGGTTTGCATTCAAAATTTTCCACCCTTTTGATTTGTGTTCTTTTCTTGGTGAACGGGCAGGAACTGATGATTGAATTTACGAATCTGGTGGTGGTGGCGGACCATGTTGCTCGAAGGACTGTGATTTATTCCCAACTGCATTCGGCCTTTGGGGAGACGGCCATGACTCGGCTCCGCTCGGCCGCGAATCGACTCCACGTCCACTCCACCATGATGGAAGGCTTCAAAATCCGACCACCGGCCAAATTGGGACATGCGCTCCAAATCCAGCCACTGAATTCTCAAGACACGTCATCCTGGACCTCGCCTCCAACCTCTTTCAAAATCGTTACTCGCCACTGGTACCCCGATCCAAAACCGCATGCGCAGAATCCATGGCTCCCCTTTTCCAGCCAATCAAAGGCCTTCAAGTTTGATTACCTCAAGGAATTCCTTACGAAACTCCAACATCGGATCGTGACTCTGAACGTCCAGATGCGGTTCCTGACCGATGATATTTTTGAGCGGAACTTGAGGTCGTCTCAGGGAAAACGGAGGAAGGGGCCATACCCGCAGTCGTTTCTCTCCGCCCTCTATTCCCTTGATGTCATCATGTATCGATTCTCAGTTTTTGAGGAGACGACTCCGAAGTACGAGAGGGCGCTTATGGATACCATGGAGGCAGTAGCGGCGGATACTTACGAATTGATTGCAAAAGGAGAGAAAATCATTGAAGCCATTGTCGAAGTCCGTGACATGGTCGAACTGGGGGTCACCTATATGATGGAGGTAGAAAATACAAAAATTCCCGCCAATTTCATATTTTGCGCATAATTCAAACTTTAACTTCTTGATCCTTTCTTTGTTCTCCAGGTATATGGGATTGATTTTGAGAATTTAATTCCGAATGACCTCCAGTTGACTTCAAAGGGGAGAGGTGGGGCTTGCTGGAGGAAATGTGGTCGCGCCTGCTGGAACGACTTCGTGGAGCCCTCTCCTGGTTTCAAGTCTTCAGACTTTTACAACACAAGTTTCCCACTTTTCCTCCAGAAGAGGGCGATGCTCCACACCACAACGGAACACGAGTTTGAGCTACAGTGAGCAACCAGTTCAAATTTATTCGGTAACCTTTGACATCTGACCCCATCTTCCATTCCAGGCCTGCCAAAGCGGGAGAGAGGAAGGCCAGACGTCGGATTGTGTTTCCTCCGACCAAGACGGGTGTCCAACGTAGGAATGTTCAGTCCATTCCCAACATGAATTTGGAATCTCCGTTTGGTGGGGGAAGTGTGTGGGATGACCTAGGTCGAGTCGACATTACGACTCTCAAAGAGACCCTCATCGACTCAACTCCAGACATCGCTGACGTCCTCCCTCCATAGCAACTGAAATCCGACGGAGAGAGGGCTGATAAGTATGCTCAAGGGAAACTTATTTAACGACAGTCAAAATTTATAATGAAAAAAATGCATTTGATCTAACTTCCTCTCAAGTTCAACTTTTCAGTTACGAATTACTTGATTACAGTACACCTCCCACAACTATTATTCAGAATAATTTAATGAGTGACGTAAGAATTTGGGATATGTGGAAAAGGAATTTGGAATAGATGAGTCCGAGGACATGAGCAGTGATGGGATTTATGGTGCGTCGATGATAATGATCCCATCAATCGGTGGCCAGACTTGCATCTCACCAGCCAATTTTCCCGAAGGTGTTCCAATCCGAAGGAATCTTCCATTTTCGAGCGTGACCGTGAGGAGGTTGTGATCCTTTTGGATGTGGACCTTGTTCGGCTCCTCCCCTTTCACGTCCACTTCGAAACGAATCCCTGTTGGAGTACCTGGGAGATTTGAGACTTGACCCTTCATGCCCTTGGACTTGATGATGTAGCCATTGAAGAGTTGGAGGCCATTGAGTTCCTTGGACATGATTGGTGGGGGTGGGATCACACCGAGCTCTACTCTCTTGGTCCTACCCGCCAATCAAGCAATTCACTTAATTTCGATACAAAGTCCACTAATTCCACTGTTAATTTACTCTCACCCTCCGTTCTTGTAGATTTCTCTCTCCCGCCCAAGTTTCTGCGTCTGCTCAGAGTAGCGGACGAGGTCATCTTTGAACGTTTCCGCCGCCCGCCGCTCATACTCACGCATTTCGTCATTGTACTTGTCCATGACCTTGGAAAAATTTGACCAGTACTCTTCCCATTCCTTTGTTGCAGGGAAGGCTGGAAACCAACAAAAAAGGTCGGTTCGTTTTTTTTTCAGTTTCTTTCCAAATCTCAACTTTTTTTGTAAATTTTTCAGGTAAAATTTTTTTTTTACCTTTGCAGATCCCAATGTTTGGTTGCGGTGGAGGATTTGGGGGTGGAACGGGTTTGAATGAAATCCGAATTTCGTTGGCACCCTCCCCGGCGACCGATTTCTCTGCGTTTTGATTGGCCCTCAGATCCTCAGGACTGCTGCTCAGGACCAATGACGACTTGACCAAGTTTTCAATCTTTTCCCGCTTCTTCAAAATGGAGACTGGCGTCGTGACGGCGGGAGAGTCGATATCCTTGCTCGTCTTCTTCTTGTTACTCATGGAGAAGGAGACTTTTCCAGATCCTGCCTTGGAGGTCACCTCCCGGAGCTGGACACGCATGATGGACGACCTTATTGGGATCACCGGAATGACCTTGCTCCTCGACTTGGCCAGGGATGAGGCAGTCGGCATGGAAACTTTCCGGACTAGTCCATGGAGATTCTTGACGGCCTTCCTGGCCTTGGATGGGACTTTGACCTTGGATTGAACTTTGACCTTGGCGGAGCTCGACTTGGACTTTTTGAGCCGATTGGTGGTGGTGGTGGTGGATGTGGTGGGGGTTGGGGACTTGGCAGACGTAGTTCGCGTGATGGCCACCGACGGAGAAGAGATTTGGGTGTTGTTGTTGAGCATGACCCTCCTCAGTCCGAATTCCGGGGGTTGACGCTGGAGGCGGAGTTCCCGGAGAAAGAGACCCTGGAGACGCTGGTTCTCCCGCTCCTGCGTGATTCGATTGATTCGGCGCAAGCGCTCCTGCTGCTGCCATTCCAGGGACCCTGGTGGGAAGATTCGATCCGCGAAGGCCACCGTGGACTGAGACATGTCGGGGAATTTGGAAATTTGGGAAACTTGCGCGTCGGAAGCGAAACGGGAAACGAGAAATTTTGGCAGGAGCGATTGACGTTGCCTCTCTCCTCAGGTATTTTGTGAATCATAATTCATCAACAAACTTTTCAAGATTTTTTCTAGGTGACCAAGGAAACGAAATCGGAACTGTTTTCTTTCGGTTGATTTTTGAGTTGCGGAAGCGAAGAGTTCCCGCCGATTTCCATTTTTCCGTCCACATTTCACTCCTCGTTGCGCCAAAGTTCAAATAATCTCCTCGTCATTTGAATAATTTTGCTCCACAAACCTTCCAACCTTCGAATTTCGACGTTCCAAGAATTATGAAGGGACGCGTACGTCGCAACGGGAGTCGTCTCACGAATGCCCTCCGGCGAATCCTCCTCCGCCTCTACTATTCGTCCACTCCCATCATCCATAGTCCCTTTTGTTGCGGAAAATCCCAAACCCCTTCACCCAAACTTCAAATCCTGGTCCTCGGTCTGCCTGGTGTTGGGAAAACGACGTTCTGCCTCAAGACTTGCTCCAATGCCTCTGATTTTGAAGCCCTGACCTTTACCGCCACCAACCCAGCGGCACGTGAGAGCATAATGACCTTTACCCAACATCTGAAGCGACGCTGCTCCGTCGCTCCGTCGACCATCGTCAAGTATGTTGAACTCGGTGGGAGGGAGCCACTGGTCGGGGGGTCAAAGTTCAACAATGCCTATGCTCAATCCCACGGGGTCATTCTCCTCCTCGACCTCTCATTCTACCCATGTCAGGGAGGTTCCTTGGAAATCCTCACCTCTACCCTTGCCAATCCTTGGTTGAAGGGGAAACCGTTCCTCGTCACGGGCTCAAAACTTGATCGGTGCTTGGTTCCGCCGGTGGACTTGGAGGAATTTACCAGGGTAATCCAATGGAACTATGCCCCAGTTTGAGCTTTTCTCAGTGTGACCTTTGACCTTTTCTAGGCTTTTGACCTCCGGCGGCTTGCCACGGAAGCACAAACGCAGATGATGGCCATGGTCATGGGGCGGGGGCCGAGGAAGAGTCAGCGAGAAATTGCGGGAAGCCTCCAGTGGTACATTTCTCAAGTTCTGGAAAGAAAGGAGGAACTGGACGAGCGGATTGAAGTTGACATGCGCAAAATCGCTACTGAAAGCCAAAGTCGACAAGTCGGGCTCGGCGGAGAGGTACTTTTGGTCGAAAAACTTTTGGAGGCGTCCAAGCTCTCAAAGCGTGCTCATCCGAAGGGAATGCAATGGTCGAGCTCATCCGAAGAAGTTCCGAAAATTATCGAGCCCGTTTCTCAGGAGTTCCCTTCCGGTAGGGGTGACTCCACTTTTTTGGACGAGGAAGAGCTCACGGAGTTCCAGGACGAAGATGAGGAATGCTGGACAGCCATAGCGTCTGAGCAGAAGAAATCGTTGGGGCAAGATGAGACGTCCGATGTGTCAAGTGAGGAATATGAATTAGAGTGGGGACCAATGGGAGCAGGCACCGAGATGCTTCATGCTCTGCTGGAGCCTTCTTGGATTCGGGTAGTAAAGACTCGTTCTCAAAAATCCAAGAGCCTTGATGACCTGTGTGACGACCGCGGGGAGATTCCACTTCGTCGAGTCTCAGGTACTGAAGACTTGAGGTCATTGGTGGACCAGGAGGATGGAGACGGAGGGTTCTGTGATGGAATAAAGATGACCTCTGACGCAGTCTTCCCGTACACCAAGTTCGAGTTCACGGAAGTCGAGTTTGGCCCTGACATTTACTCCTCACTCGTCGGAGCAGGAGAGCCTGGGAAGTTCCAGACAATCCTACAAGAGCATGAAAGTTCAACTACCCCACCTCCCAAATCAGCATAAATAAGATCATCAACAAAAGAAAACACAACAAAAAGCGGAGGAAACACAAAGCAGAAGCAGAGCAAGCAAGGAAAGGAAAATTGAGAAGCCTCTTCATCCAAAAATGTCGAAGTTCAATCCTAAAAATTATGACATTCCTCAAGTGTTATCAGAAGCACAGAAAATCCAATGAAAAAATAAAAACGTTAAAAAAATATTTTTAATTTGTGCGGGAAATTCAGAACCTCCGCAAGTAATTTAAGCTGGGAAATTAAAAAAATTGCAAATAATTTGACCTAGGAAATTCTAAAATTCGAAAAATTGCGAGTGATTTGTTCTGGGAAATTCAAAAATTCATTAACTTTCAAGAGATTTGTCGAGAGAAATGCAAAAAATTGCAACTAATTTGACCTAGGAAATTCAAAAAATCAAAAATTCAAGAGATTGCTAGTGATTTGGTCTGGGAAATTCAAAAATTCAAAAAATTGGAAATGATTTGAGGACGATTGGGTTTTCATTTCGTTTCCTGCGTCTCCAGTCTACGTGATCGTGATCCGATCCCTGGTTTTGAAGCATTTTTGGAATTTTCAGAATGCTGCAAGTTGAAACAATAACGGTGAAAGTAGCAAATGAGTTCAATGAACTTTTGATTCTGTGAGGCGTGAGATGTGGATGTTTTTGATGAGGAGGGAATTAATTGGTGGAAGACCGACGCTGACTTACTGACAATTAATTGACCCTTTGACCTTGCCTTACGAAATGAACCGGAAACTGCTCCTTGCACGCTCGGGATTCACAGAAGGAGACAGTTTAATTGAACACCGAATTTAAGAATGTTAGATACAGGAGAATGGGAGCGTAGGAGCTCGTAACTGCTAATTAATTAATTGTAAATGTGGAACTTGTTGCTGGGTCTGCTCCTTCGTCGAGGCTGGAAGGGAGACTGATAGGAAAAAAAAGTATAGAAAATCAAAATGGGGGCTCAAACCTTCTAGAACAGAGACCTTGCGTTGAAAAGAAATTATTAAAATTATAAAAATTATAAATTATAGCTTGCTCCGCCCCCTCGGGTCTATTTTGTAACAAGCTCTCGGATTGGCCGAATTCAAATCTATAATTTTCCCGCCACAAGTTTTCCAAATTATAAAAATTATAGAACGGTCCCATAAGTTGCATAAATTCAAAAAGGGACCACGTGACGACCAAAAGTGACGTCACTTGATTTATAATTTTTATAATTTCCATAATTTCTATAATCGACTTGTAACGGAAGGTGCCTTCGAAGGGAATTTCTACGGAAAAAGAATTATGTAAAGAAAAGGTGTGGGACGGTGGCGCTGCTTCCAGTCAACTCCGTCGGAGGGAGTCGTCGCTCGTCTTCTTACTTAGGTGGCGTCGTCCCCAAATCCAACTTTTGTGCTCGGTTGCCCTCACAGCTGTGCTTTGTTTACACCAACAGAAGACTCCACACTGTGAGTTTCTTCCAAAATTCCAAATTATTCGACAAGTCACTGTCAAGTTGGAAAAGTGTTGTGTGTGTCCTTTTTGCTGTTCCTTGTCCATTCATTCGTCAATTAATCGCGTAGTTTTTACTAAAGTTGACCTTGGGGAGCGACATGAACATCAAAGAATAGTAAGTTATACTTCCCTCATAGAAAGTGCGGTTAATTGTTTCGTACTAATTTGTTGTTTGTTTACAGTCGGATCGTAATGCCCCTGAGCACTGAAGAGGTAATTTGTCCATTTTTAACACTTTGCAGCATTTCTTTTCTGCAGTTACTGATTGTCTTTTGTTATGATTACCAGTACAGAACTGCTCAGCTCTACTCCTGCTGCGTGGCATCCCAAGGTGAGACCGGTGGTGGGGAAGGTGTCGAGGTAATTCAGAACGAGACCTTTGATGATACTCCACTGATGGGTGGGAAGTATCGGCAAGGACAGTACACGAAGAAGATCTACCACCTTGCTAGTCGCATTCCAGTCTTCATTCGTGCACTTCTACCAGTATCAGCTGACTCTCTCCAGATTCTGGAAGAAGCCTGGAATGCGTACCCCTACTGCAAAACTGTCATCACCGTAAGTTTACTTACATCACTCCTGTTCCGTATACTCCTGTTACAACCAATCATGTCAGTTAAGTTAGTTGAGGTTGAATAATTAAAAAACAGATGATTTGGCAGAATCCTGGATACATGAAGGATGCTTTCCACATCATGATCGAGTCCCTCCACTTACCAGGAAAAGGGGACGTTGAGAATGCTCTTGAGCTCCCACCTGAGAAACTGGCAGGACGAGCAGTGGTCATGGTGGACATTGCAAACGACCCTGTCCCTGATGGAGACTACAAGGAAGACGAAGATCCTGCCCGGTTCCACTCCACAGCCACGGACCGTGGGCCCCTGTCTGGTGATTGGATCTCTCAAGTACCGTCCTGTTTTTACATGTTTACATTTAGCAAACCACGCCCCTTGACATACCTTCTAGTTACTAATTCCTGTCTTACTAGGCAGAACCTGCGATGACCTGTTACAAAGTGGTTACTGCCGAATTCAGATGGTTTGGCCTTCAAAATCGTGTGGAGAACTTAATCCAAAATGCAGAACGTCGGATCTTTACTCGATTTCACAGGTGGGGTGGCACTTTACTAACGACCTACAAGTTCTTCTAAGAATTTCCAAATGATTCACCGTTTTTGTACTATTCCAGGCAAATTTTTTGCTGGATTGACCGTTGGTACAACCTGACCATTGACGAGATTCGGGAGCTGGAGGAAAGTATCCGTGTAGAATTGAATCAGGTAACAAAATGGAAACTTTTGACATCAACTTCTCCTGAAACATCCAGACTTCCCTAAGTTTTATTTATTTTTGACCAAGGCTCGCATCTCTGGACAAAGTCGTGGAATGTCACTCGATCGCAGTTGAAACAGAAACCTAAGAATCCAAAGGTCAGCTCCAAGTTATCATCAGCACATCCTCCGAATTCATCGAAGGGAATCCCATTAATTACTCTTATGAAGTTAAACCAAGGTCATGTCAAGCTCATATCAATCTCAAACTTTCTGACGACTCCATTCCATTTATTCGATTGCTTCTTTCACTGGGTTGCGTGCTTGTACGGAGATTACCTAATTTACCTAGCGCTTCTTTGTTTCCTTCTGCTGTGTGTGTAGTTATTGGGGAGCGGAGACTGGTTCTGGTCCAAGGTCACTGGCACGTTTCTCTCCACTCGCCCGCTTCCCTTCGGCAGTGGCGCTGCTCCGCTTGCTTCCCGTACTTTTCCGCTTGCTTTCCACGCTTGCTCGTTCTCGCTCTTCACCTTCCATCTCCAGGATTTCATGAGCTCCTTGGCTGCCTCGTGCTCCTCCCGCACCTGAACCGCTCCCATGACTCGCCCGTTGGACCATGTCAGCCATCGTCAGTTCCTCACCTGTCCAATCCAAAAATGGGCGCCATCAAGGCTAATTCGCAGTGAAAATTTGAGATCTTACCTTCGAATTCTTCGTTCCCTTCCTCTTCCCCGATGAGTTCAAGACCTTCGTCTTCTTCCTGTTCAGTAACTGCGGGCTCAAGGGGACCACCATAGCCAGGGGGCAGGTTGGGGTAGCCAGGGGTCACTCCTGGAAATTACCAATAATGATTAGTTTTGGACGTAGGAACAGAGTCGTTAACTAAGGAACTAAGGACCTTGGTTGGCTTGAGCGCTGTCCCATTGTTTCTGACGAACCACCTCGAGGGCATTCTGGACATCACGACGCTTGAGCTCTTCATTGTAGCGCCAACGGAGGAGCCAGTGACCCAAATACTCGATCGGATCTGCAGGACGACGGATGCAAATTTCAGCGAGGGCAGCGACGAGGACGGGGCCCAAATTCTTCTTGAGGTACTCAACCTCTTGGTATGTCCGTTCGTTGGCATTCGGGATTGGACGATTTTCGGCCATTTGGGGAATGGTGGCAGTTCAAGAAATTTAGTGGGATTCAAATTTGTAAGGATGTTCACTCGCCTGCTCTTTCTCAACTGAAGGCGAAAATAAAGAGGGAGCGGGTGGGGATGAAACGACTTTAGCACACCTCTGAACAGAATCCAATTTTATTGACAAACAAATTCAATCCCTGACGAGAATTGCCATGATGACTACAAGCATTTCCAAAATTTCCCTGCTTTTTTTAAGTGATTAAAGCATTTAGTCACTTCTACCCAACTGAAACTTTGGTCTGTTTTTTAAACTTGCAGGAGTTCTAAATATGGAGGGAAGCAGAGAACAAGGTCACGCTTCCAACGATCATGTCAAAGAAGTTCAAGGCGTC
>JAQIWD010001189.1:0-13744 GCA_034694825.1 Anurida granaria
TTTACCAAATCCCGAATGGCCAAACTTCGGACATCGAAGACAATCGTACTCTTCCCTTTGGTCTCCTCGTCAATTTTACGGAAATAATACATTGCGAGACGCCTCAACTTCTCTTGATCCTAAAATGTCCATTTCAAATATAGATTTTAAAAGATATTAAAAAAATTAGTCTCAACCATAAAAATCAGTAGCAACTTTGTAGACAACCACGGACAGTGTGGGGATGAATAGAATCAGGGAGATAAAACTGATTATCAGGACAAGGGAAATTAAATTGCTAATTTTAAGATGCTCAATTTGAATGATTTTTAAGACACACAAGTTGAGTGACGTTTAAGATGCCCAATTTGAGTGACTTTTATGATGCACAAGTTGAGCGTCTTTTCATAAACACGATGCAAAATTCAACTAACATTTAATTTGCACACATTGAATAAAACTCTGTTACGAAGTATAATTTAACGGTTATCAAGTTTCGAGTCTACAGTATTATTGAAAATAAACAAAGCGCAATTTGTTTAATGGCTAAGACGCATAATTTGAGCGAATACAATTGATTCGTAATTCGCCTGACATTATAGATGCAGAAGTTGAGTGACTTTTAAAATGCACAGTATGATTGCATGCTAGGAAACCTAATCCGAGTAAATGCAAAATTGCAGTGAAATTACAATTTGACCAACTAGTTCGAACAATGTATACTTAACACCTCTTTTTTGGCCTCTATTTTGAAAGAAATATGAACGAGAAGGGAACAGACACTGACACTTAAAAAAATATCCGAATCATGAAGGTGTGGAGACGTACTTTCAGTAAATGTTTGACTGATCACACACACGCACTCGGCAATTCCATAAATCCCTGGCCGAGCCAGAGGAAACCTCTGTCTGTCCGTGGTTAAAAATAAAAATCACCTTTGAGTTCCGTTTGCAAATTTTCTTGGCTGTTTTGTAGCGAATGTAGACGGTCCTATTCCCATTCTTGTCCTTGCCTTGGTATTGAACAAGGCTCAACAGCTCCGGTGAAAATTCGTTCTCCATGATTTTGGCAATACCTTGCCTCTTGGTCCACCGAAGAGCACCGTTCATGGTCTCAATGGCTGCGAGGGGGTCACAGCCTTCCCGGGTAAGGTATCGCTCAATCAGCAAATCTTCCGTCTTGAGTCTCTCAATGTCATGCTCCTCGTAGAGTTCTTTGGCGTCTTCATACATTGCCAATACCTTGGAACGGACTTCCGCAATTAGTTGCGGCGTAACTTTGGCAGGACTCATTGCGAATTCAGACGCCGAGACTGATGTGTTTACCGGAGGAAAGATGGTGGCGAACAGGGTTGGATTTCCAAGTGGACTGATGCTTAAATCCTAAATAAAATTAGACTCTTTAATATAATGAAAGGTTTTATTCCTCCTAAATTCCCACATTCACATCATCCCCAACCGGCATCCTCACCTGTTTCCCAATGCCCAATGCATCATGACTTACTTTCTGGTTTTCCCCTTGTCTTGTCTTCTTCTTGTACATTCAGATAATTACACAACCTAGTTAACAGAATTGAGGAAAAACGTTCAGTTGGGGCTTCTCAAACTTTGTATTCCCTTCTTTATTATTTTGCAAAACCCAGTTTCTCACAATAATGGATTGAGTATGTAATTAACTCTGACTCATTCTCATTGTGGTGATTTCCAAATGCAGGTGCAGAATTAATGCAATGGGAAAAACTTTTGTGCAATTCTACAGATTCTCTACGTCTCTCTTACCGTGAAGGACAGAATACCTGTTTTTTCTCCCTCTGGGCTTTGATTTTGCCAATAGCATTGTGGGAATACAATTGGTGTTCAACCTTTTGGATTAAAAACTATAATAGCATGATTACTCCTTGACACCCTTAATTATAGTTAACCAGAATTAATTTGAATTTGGTTAATTTGAATGAGATTGTATAAGTTTAAATTATATAAGTTCACTTTGCGTTTAATTAACACGCAAACATCTTTGTCGTCATTGGGTTTGCCAGGCAAGGAACAAACTTTTCTTTGACGTAAAAGCGGAAGAAGTGTAATTTATGTATTATTTAAAAAGATCATGGGGAAATTTATTATACAAAAGCAAGTACCAATCGCAAATTTAAAATGAAGTCCATTTAGATGCTCAGTCAAATTCTCTGACCTGGGATTAATTCATAAGGATATTTTTAACTACTTGTTTAAAGAAATCCAAAGTTAATGGCTAGATTTCTAATATTCTCATTAATAAAAATATAGCACAGGGTGCCTCAAATGTATTTTCTCCCTTCGTGCAGCACGAACCAATGGTCGGAAAAATCTGACCAATGTGTCGCTGGAAAGCTAATGTCAGAGATAGAGTATGGGAGCTCCAAAATTAACTTTTTTTATTGCGCATGCGCGAATGACGGCCAGTACCACAAAAATCGTAAAAATGGCAGGTGAACCCCATAAACCAAACATTGCAAAAAAAAAATACTATCGAGCCCTGGTATCGGTTAAATATTTTTTTAACCTTTGCTATATGGGATATGGGACAAAATTGAAAATGTTGTGATTTTTGTGGCAAATACTGCGATTCGCGCATGCACAATACAAAAAATAGTTCTGGAGTTCTCTTTATCTAGTTTTGACATAAGCTATCCAGCGACAATTTGATCAGATTTTTCCAACACTGGTTTGGCCTGCACAAAGGGAGAAAATACATTTGCTGCACCCGGTACAATTCTCTAAGATTTTTTTAATAAGAAAAAATTACTCCCTATGGGGAACAATACGCCGGAATTTTAAGGGAAGTGATGTAATAATATGAACCGCGTAAGAGTTCTGAATTGCTATGTAATAAGCTCAACAATGGTGGGCGTGGATATGATTAAAGGTGTTGCAGTGCCAAATATTTTAATTGAACCAAGGATTTCAAGTTGTAATTAATCTTTTTTGAACCATTTTTTGTATCCACGTATCTCAATTCTACTCCCGCAAGAAACTACTCTCATAGGAAGTACCAATTACGTAAACACTACTTTTCGTGAAAACGATTGAAAAATTACTCCTTGTTTTATGCCTATATTCAAGACGAACACAGGCGTTATTACAAAATGGATCAAAATGAAAGCCAATATGTTTACGTAGTAGAGTTGGGAAAATCATAACACATCAATTAATTCCCGCATCGTTTCTCCCCGGAGGGGCACTATAAGAGCTGTAAAGATTCTTTCTTTGGAATGAAAACTTTGTTTTTTCCTTTTTAAGAGGAGTTTAGCAATGCTCCTTAGGAGGAAGATGCTTTAATATATGAAAAGCTATTAAGAATATATACGAATTTTTAATAGATTACTTTTTTCAATCACTTTTTTCCTTTTTCGAATATCAATTTTAGAATGAAATTTGAATTTTTGGCCAACTTGTACTCGCAAAATCGTGATTTATGGAAATGCGCTGTCTGTCCGTCCGTCCGTCCCTTCAATAACTCCCGAACGACTGGACGGATTCCAATCCTGCTTGCGGATATCAATGTGGAACTTATTCAAACAGCTTAATTCCGTTTTGAGTTGACCCGGATGTACCCTCCTTCTGGGGGTCACATCTTGGGGTCAACGATTTTCATCACCGATAAAGTAAAAAATTACCTGTACAAACGTTGTTCGTCTCATCGAGAACCTCAACTTTTGGCAAGGGCAGACTCACCTCAATCACTTCCTTCCGGGTCAAAGTTTCAAAAAACCGTGTTCGCACGTCTCATGCGAAACTGGGATGCGCAGGTTCTTCACACCTCTGATGAAAAAGTGGTACGCCGTCATTATTTTAAACTAGTAAGGTGCCCTTCAATATTGAAAGGAGAAGGACGTAACGCCGAAAAAACTTAAATTAGAGCCATACACTCCGATTTGTGGGGCTAGTAAAGCTTGGTCGCTCGCCCGTTGGGTTTCGTAGTTACGCGTGAAAATAAAAAGTAATGCTTAAATGATGCCCAACAATTGTAGGGTGGTGGTGGTGGTGGTGTCGGTGAGCCCCTTTTTGGAAAACACCAAGTGGGTGCGATGCATTTTTTTTTATCATTTAGGCCCACCATTCATCCAATTTTCCTTGCCCTCCTGTGAAAAAAAAGTAAAAAATAGTTTGCCTCGTCTTTTTGGAATAGGATCGGGCTCATGGCGCTCGCAGGTACTCTCTAGGGCCGTCCAAAAACACGTGAAAAAACTTTGACGCGGCCAACCCCAAACTTGGTTCCAATATGTATAAAAATAATACAGTATAAATATGGGCCCGATTGGTAAATGTTTAAGGGTAGCGCAAGGAGGTCAAAGTTACACATCATTTTGCCCTTCGTGAAAAAATAATTCCAGCCTGTTCTTTTGCTCTAACAATCGTTTTTGCGCTGAATCGCTTAGACAAAATAAATAAAATTTAAAAGTTTGCCCAACGATGGAGGGAAGCGGTGACCAAAAGCTATTCCCCGAGATGGAAAATGAGACGAATGGGGTTTGGACACCCCTTGAACGTACAGACTGACCTTTCAAAGTCCAAACTTGAATTCTTTTATGATAGAAGATGAGTTCACACAGTGGAATTCAATTTTGGAGCAAACAAAAATTCTGAAAAGTCATGCCTAGAATATTATTTTTCAAATTGTCTACCGCTGAAATAAAAATAAAAATTCGTGTGGAATCTTTTCCTAAATTTCCTAAGTCCTTGGGTACTCCTTTCTTTTCTTTGTTACAAAATTTTGAAAAAGTTGACATTTTGGGACTGAAAGTTAAAATTAAACAGGAGAGTTAAACACTTGAATGGCTGTTGAAATTACTTAGCTGCAAAAAGTGTAGTCGAATTTCACTTTTGGAAAATCCTTATAGGAATTAACCCACAAAAATCAAAGTTTTGAAGGGTACTCCTTTAAATAAATTTTGAATTTTTTTTTTCAAAAAATTGGCTAAATTCCGTTTTTTAAATTTGCAGGCGAATTTTCTCGCTAATATTAGTTTAAGCCCATGAACTTTCGGGCTGACTAGGTGACATATCAAAGTTCATGGTACAGGTCAGCCAGTTCCTTTGTAAGAGCGTCACGGTGGTGAGATAGAAATACAGCCATTTTTTGAAAATTTTTTACAAATTCAAAAATTAATATAAATGTGGAAAACCAACAGAACGAGGGAAAAAGAGATTTTTTTTAAAAATCGTAACTTGAAAAACCCGATTTTCGTAAAACCCGTGTATTACAAAAAACCGAAAAAAAAATTCAGGGTTTTAAAAGGGCAGGCATATTTGAAATCGCTTTACTTATTATTTTAAGGTATTTATTCCCAGATGTTATAGCTCAAATGGTGCCCATTGTACAAAATTTCGAAAAGTGGATGCTCAACTTTGCGCCTTTTATAATTTAAACGTGTTCTCGGCAGGTGATCAGTCTCTCCATTTCTAGATGTGCACGACAAAAGATGGCAGGACGATTCTAAATTGTATTACACTTTTTGAAAGGGAACTTTGCAATGACTTTGCCAACGGTGGGTGAAGTTCAGGGAAGCACAACCTAGAAAATGCTTGGTCATGACTGCCCATTAAAATCACAAGAACATGTTGCGTCCCGCCGTTTGCTAAAGTATAATTGAGGTTCCATTAGGATTCCATCATTTAAATAAGAGGTTTATTACACCCAACATAAATTTGAATACATAACATGAAATTATCTATTAATAATTTTGGAATCTCTGGACAACTCATACAGGTGGATTTATTATATTTGGGTTCACCAACCATTTGACAATCAAGTAAAAAGGACCTAAATGGTAAAACATAAAGTAACCAAAGCACGTGTAGTCAATATCTAAACTATAAATTCCTATTTCTTGCAACGACTACCTCCCTGAATCAGATCCTTGGCGCAGTTGTGTTCATCTGGGCATCCGATGTAGTAGAATTTTGGAGCCTGCGTCGCGTTAACAGCTGGAAATAGCGGAGCCGTGCGATTCGCCCTTTCTGCCTCAAAATCCACACCTTGGTTTGGATTAAATTTCCCGCATATCCCACCATCCTCTGCCGTGCACATCTTTTGTTTTGAATTCCACTTGAGGCTTACATCAAAACAGGCGCATTTGGAGTTAACGCAGGCGAGTCCCTGAAAATAATTACAAGGGCCTTGCGTGTCGCAGGTGCTGCCGTAGTTCATAAGGCAGAGTCCAGATGGTGTTTTGGAATATTCCTCTTCACACTCACAGCGGCGGCTCTTACAAACGGAATTCTGAAGGCATTGGGGGCCTTTTTTAGTGGAACAAGGTGAACCTGGGAGTAGTTGACATTTTGGAGTCCCATTGACTTCATAAAAGATTTCAATCCTCTCGCTTTCACAAAGACATTTTCCGTCGACGCAAACGAGGAATTTCTCCTTGTTACAAAGTGCTTTGGCAGAACATGCGGCGCGGTGACTACCGACGCAGCGATTTGCTGAATTCTGGCTATAGCCAGGTACGCATTCGCACTGACCAGACGCCGCACTTTGAGTGCTTCGAGTAGTTTTAAGAAGGGCGTCCAGTTTGCTCAGTTCCGTGTCCCAGACTCTGGTGCACATGGAATTTTGTTCACATTGAGATTGTCGATCGCAACGCTGACCGACGCGGGTGACACATTTGCCAAATGTCTTATCAAAAATCATGGTTTCAGTATTGGTACAAGTGCATGTTTTGGAAGTGCCGCACGTCATACCCACCCGAGGTCCGCATTCAGATTTTTCTTCTGAGCATGTGTTTCCATGTTCGTGGATTGGAATGCAGCTCGTTTTCTCTTTATCTGGACCCAGTCCGGGGTCACAAATGCATTTGTAGTCAGCTTCTTGACCAGACTGAATTAACATATTTAGAATGGACTCTGGTGGGGTAACTTCGCCAAACATTCTAAAAGTTTTTGTACACGTGGCATCAGCTGGGCAAGGAATTGAAAGGTCGCCTTGACAGTCACGTCCAATCTGAATAACACAACGTTTGGACTGTTTGTGGTAAGACGTGTGAACACGGCACTCACATATTTGGCCATTGCACCGGAGGTTGGCCGTAGAGTCACAGGGGTCACCTTTGGTCGATTTTTTTCTACAATCCTTTCCATATCCCAACCCAATTGCGCTTCCCAACATAGTAAAAAAGAAGACGACACAAATGGGAACCGTTGACGACACCTTCATCGTGAGAGAGATGCTTTTGAACTTCAACGGATGCATCCGGTGGACCTCACAGAAAGTGCCTCTCTGATCGATTCCCCTTTATTCCCAATTGTAATTTTGATTCTGCACGCCATATTGACGTCTCCTCATTATTGAAAACGTGCAAAATGTGTGCTTCGTTAGAATTCACTTTTATTTCCGGGCAGTAAAAAAAATTATGAATTTTGTTCAACAGAGGGTAGTAATTGATGATTTACTTGAAAAACAAACTATTGAAACAGGAAAGAATGTAACGATTGCATGCCAACTTGACATCCAATGGCCTTCAGTCCATGCAAATTTTATTTAATTGTTTACTTAGCTTATAAAATTGTGATAGTTGCACAACAACAGATGGAAATTTATGAGGACGATTAAAACGTAAAGGATGACCATTCGTACATTCATTCATTCATTCATCACATTACAATCAAATTCTATTGTACGCTGACTTTTTTCGACTGCAAGACGCAAGAATTCCGCATGCGACAATTAGAATAATTAAACTACCCAAAAGAATTGTTATTTGCTGCTTCTTAGTTGTAAAATCACCAACAAACGCGTCAAACTTGCCTTTGTTAATTTTATACGATTCATCGTTATTTTGAGGTATCATATGTTTATTGAGATCATAAAAGGCATCAACGGAGCAGATTTGAGAGCATCCTGGAATGTTTTCAACTTTGTGGACTAATTGAGAGCTTCCGCCTTTGTAATAAATCTAAATACTAAAAGTAAATTCAAAGATAACGTCCCCACTAGCGCGCATGTCTATTGAAAATGGTTTTCCAAATGTTTACTTGTACATCGTACCTCAAGAAACGGTGGGCTAGTCTCATTCAGTTGATGCACTTCTAAGGAAAATGCGGAGCCTGCTGGTAGCTCCGCGTAAGACCCGAAAGAGTGTAATTAGTTCAGCTATTGAGAAATCATGGGTTGAATATGCATACATTTTTCTAAATTCAGCGTCATCTGCTCTCATTTGATTGAATAGAAGTTCAAGAAATGGACCTCTTTGTAATTGGCTACCATTTAACTTGCCGTAGGTTAATTTAGGTTAAGTTAGGTTAGGTTAGGTTACCGAGCTAGGCTAGTAGTTTACCATTTTAACCTAACCTAACCTCTGTGCAACTGTCTAACAGATCGGGCAAAAGTCCTGAAAAGTTCGGGCAGTTTATATTTATTCCTTTGTAATTGGGCTAATTCAGGATTGGAAAACACTGCGTTATGGTATCCTAGTTTCATCAAACTAAATAAATCAACGGAGGCTTTAGCCCATTCGGGAGTTACGTACATAACAGACTGCTTCAAAACAGAAAAATGGGAATTGAAAGAATTTTTTTTTTGTAAACTCCGCGCATTCTAAATATGCTAAATCATAGTTCGGCTTATGCAGGAATTTTGATGAATTTTTTAAGAGCCGGCCGGACCTAATCTTAGTTGACATTATTCCTAAAACTAAACCATTTGAGAATACAATTATGCGTACTTACATCCAGATAGTTCATGAGTGTTAACCTCTCTGGGATAAGAATTGTAAGATTCAATGGCGTTAGATCTCCAGTGGCATTTACATACTTTTACATATTAATCCATTCGACGAATTTCCAATAATGTATTCATAAATGCTGTTGGGATATCCGTCTTTAATGCCACTCTTCTGGACAGTCTGTGACTTGTAGGTACTGTGCAAGATTAGTTAAAATTTTGTGTCTCAAATAATCTAAACTTTTGGATATAAACAATACAGCAAAATACTACCTTGTCAAATTCGAATGATATAGACTCAACTGCGGAACTGGATCAAAGGGTAATTGGGTCGAATCGTGGCCATCGAAATTAGGAAGGGTTCAAATTTTCAAATAAAATTTTCTTTAAATATACGTTTTTTTTTCCAAGTACATTTGTTTTTGCCCTTTGAACGAATTGTGAGTCGAGTAAATTCCATTACATCAATCCATTACGGCAATGTAATGCTCATTGGTTTTCGTTAGCCTCAAAACTATGACACACATCAGGAATTTAGTATCGCGTGCAACAAGTTTTTTCAGTGAACAAACAAGATTTGCCTTCCCGCAGATTTGGTGCCACGGAATACATCCATACCCATCATTTTCCAAAGGTTGAAACATTTAGTCGTGAATCCGTTCACTTGGCGTCATTCATTAGAAGGCATTTCCAGCATGAATCTTTTAACCTTTAGTGATGTTCTGGAAACAACTGGAGATATTCCACCACGACCTGGTTACTCCGTCCTTGGTGCTTTTGCGGTTGAATGTATATTGAACTTGTAATGGAGAATCTATTGTATGAGTTATGTGAAGCGTCCACCCCAATGGATGGACCTTACTGTGACACTCCGGTTTCCACCGGCTATGGAATAAGATATATTTCAAATTACCATATTTCAATATGGACATTGCAAGTAAACCCAAGTTAGTTAGTAAATTGAATTATTCGGTTTGCGTAAAATTAGTCAAATTAGTTGCTATATTTTTGTACCTTAAGGTCACGTCACCTAGTGTGTCTTGGAAATACACCGTTTTTACTGAGAAGTTGTGGGTGGGATATATCACGTTGTGAAGCACTTTTCAATTACCAATGTATATTGACTTGTCTACGTTACTAAATGAGCAGACTAGCATGAATTTGCCCTTGAAATAAAAACATATTAATAGTAAGAATGATGTATTTTACTAATGAGATCATAATATCTTGGATATCATTAATTCATAGGGAAAGCGTGTCAATTAGTTTCAATTTCTGTACAACACGGTAGCAATAATGCCATTGTCAATGGAAACTGAATGCTTTACACCCAAACTTCAATATTTGAGACTCCAATGTACACAAGCTCAGTTAAAAATGAATCGGAGATCCTGTTTTTTTAATGATTGACGCAATATATTCGTGACAAGTCTTCCTTTATAACAAGCTTTCTTTTGCAGTGCAAGTCTATAAATACATGTTTGCCTAAGTTTGATTAACCAATAACTCCCACCATTCTGCTCAATCATGCCAAATTTTGGCCAATACTTGGCAATTATTTGTGTTTTAGCATCTAGGGTTGAAGTTAACGCTAAGGCAGCCAAGGTAAGATATTCAAATGTATTCCGTACACGTTTCAATATGCATTGATTGCTTTCATAAATTGGATTAAAAACAGCCAACTCCCGGTTCACACTTGTCCAACCAATTGCCAAATATTTATCCAGGTGAGACATGACAATAGTATGAATTTCCATTAGATTTAAAAATGAGATGGAGAATTCCGCAGATGGGGGGAGACTGGTCCAAGTACAATTTATAACGAATCTTACATCAGTTTCTGAGCTGATTACTCGAGATTTCCACATAGTCCGGATCCAAATTACAGATGACGAGTTACCAGTGGAGCTACATCTCATCAGAAACGTTGGACTGATTCACTCATCAATAGCTGAAGACGGGTAAGGACGGTCAGTCCTTATGACGGTGCCATTACGCCATTTTAGAGCCTGCTCGACGGAGTTTCTCTATCCTGTTCTATACGTAGAGAGCTCCCTTATAAACAAGCAGCAAACTGAATACCGTATGAATTTGGCCTTGCCCCAATTTCAGGGAGCACGCCGCCTTCACTGGAACATTTCATCCTAACGGAAGAGCCGCGTTGACTGTAACTTTGCTCGGAGATGAAGATGACATGGTTGGATTTGTAAGTGCTTAGTTCGCTTCGTTTATGTAAAGGTCCACCTACACTCTAGTACTCTATTTTTCATGTACCCATAATTCATCACGCCACAGAGTGGTTACATTATCCAAGAGGATTCACATTTTATGTTGGAACCACTCCCACGTGGCGTCATACGGGGGAAGAGGTCTCTCAAAAATGGGAAGAGCAATAATGAAACCACGGCATCCTTACCACATAAACTGCACAAGGTTGAGAACAATGGAACGGAGTCAGATGGTACCTCCATTCATGTGCACAACTAACTATTAGTTTGGTTATCCCAAGTAATGTGTTTTTATTTTTAACGATAAGTTGCTCACGTTCCCAATGACAAACTGAAGAAGGCAAGAGAAGAAATGTCGAAATCATTTTCCAATACAACCGAAAGTCCAGGCGACACTGAAGTGAACAAAGTCGTAGCAGATGACGGCAAAGATTTTAACGATTCAAATCCCATCGTCGGAAACACACTCGCGGCGAAAGTGTAAGCAAGAAACAATTAGACATTTTCGCACTTATTTCATAAAATAGCTAGCAACGTTAACAGAAATCAAGAAAAGAACAAGCAAAAGAATTCCAAAACAAAAGCTGGAAAGATCGTAGAACTTGCAGTTTTCGCGGATGCACAATTATTAAAAGTATGGGAAAAGCGTTACCCCAAAGAAGCCAAGAAAAGGCTGCGTGGTTTCATTCTCGCTTTGGTGAATAATGTGAGATTACATTTCTGTTTCAGAATTATGGAAACTGTTTACAAACATGTCCTTTTCTGGTGAAATTGCAGGTGAACCTCTTATACCAACAGCCCTCCATGGATGTACCAATCTCGATACGACTTATGCATTTAGAAATAAATCCCGCCGGTCTGGAAGATGTCAATGGGGACGTTGATCAAACTCTGATTGGCGTATGCAAATATGCAGGCGACATGAATGCCAAGGGGCAAAAGTGGGATCATTCAACCCTCCTTTCTGGATACAATATGTGGAGGGGCAGTAACTACGATATTCAGGGTACGTTCACACCGAAAGTAAAACGGACTAAAGCCGTGGGGTACCCAAGTGTGTGAGAAATTTATGTGGGAGCTTCAGATACGATCAGCCCACCCTAATTCGTGATACCCAAGGTGATCCTGTTGTTTTCAGAAAAAATAACGCATTCAGATTTTTCGGACTTTGGTTATAGGGGACTTCGAATATGACCCGGGGAATTTTATTTCGCATCCCCGATGTCATCCGGTGGTTTTTGGAGAAAATACCGAATTCGGCTTTTGCGGATTTTGGTTATTGAGGGCTTCGGATATGACCCAGGAACTCGTATTTGTGATCCCCAATGTTGTCCGATGAGTTTAGGAAAAACAACCGAATTTGGATCTTTTGGTTTTTCGGGGTATTAGATCACGGATGACTTCGGGACCATCATAATTTTGGGTTTAGTAAAAGGGCAGGACAAAACTCCCCCCCCCCCCAGTGACTGAGGTGAACGTCCCCATGCCAAAAGTTGATGCATTCGATGAGACGGACAACTTTTGTAGAGGTTATTTTCACTTTGTCGGTCATAAAAATCGTTTCCACCAGGAAGGAGAGGGAACTTTAAAGTTTTGATTTAATTTCGTCATAAACGTTTGAAATGAGTAGTCCAAAAATGGCGTCAAATTTTCAAAATTCCCTTCTTAAAGCTTTCTGAAAACGTCTTTTCTTTTGATCAGCACTGGCACCCAGGGAAAATCTGGGTACTTACACATTCGGTTGGTAGCTTCAAAACTCCTAGGGAAGCTAAAGCTGAACGTCGGAAGAACTAAAATTTGTGCTGAGGACGCAAGGAAGTTTGTAGGGAAGTACATCTATGATGCGATTTTGGCTCTTGGACATTTGAAATTCAGTTTGTGGGTACTAGGATTAAGCGCCACGAACTAAATGGCGATCTGCAGCCAAATAGGGGATTGGTGGGTTATACCACGGCAAACTAGGATAATGATATGGCAGAGTGTAAAAATCTTTTGCCCATAGAAAAAGTGAGGACAAAAATTTGAATTTTTGGAACTAATTTCTCCCACGGAACCCCATAAGAAAAAAATAATCTGGAATAGCAAGTCCATTTGTGAAGGTGGACAGGGGGTCAGCCTGACTTTTATGTAGGTGACGTCGAATCACGTCGACTTTGTCTTGGAAGTTTTTTAATTGGACAATTGGTTCCAAAATTAGAGGTCATCGAAAAGTCAAAATTCCCCATTTGATTTCCATAGGGGATAGGACTCCCCAAGCAAAAACTATTAGTACGGTGGCTCCCCCACCGACCTCACCAAATTTTGGCGTAATACTCTGCCATATCATATCCTAGTTTGCCGTGGTTATACCCACCGGAGGAAAACGTATTTTGCTTTTGTTTGTTCATTCTCATAAACCCATGGCGGTCCCATGCTATTCGAAAAAAGCGTTTTGCTTTTGATCTCCATTTTCGTTTTGTTTTAAGTTTAAGAATAAAATTCAAAACGCATTTACATTTGAAATCACATATCAAGAAGCGTTTTAATTTGCATTCCAAGTTAGAAATACATTTTAAAATGAATTTTTTAAATGCAACTGCAGTTCATTTTCGTGTTATTGACATCACAACCCCATGGAGGTTGTATGCCACTGTAGCATTACACTCTTAAGGAACGAGGGACCTGCCCGTCAAATATTGACGGAATAGATTATGCCCCTCGATTCCAAGAGTCTGAAAGAATTCACAATCCGTTTCAAAGCTCGCTCTGTTCCCTCGCTCGCCCGTCGTTTTTAACCACGAATCTCGTAGAGAAAGTGGTTTATGCAATTTATAAAACGGGAGATCAGCGTAAAGAAACAC
>JAQIWD010001190.1:0-13735 GCA_034694825.1 Anurida granaria
TCAATTGTTGTCATTTTTTCTCCAAGGGACCCACCCAGGTAAGAGGTTTACGTAAATTGTGTACGATGCCTTACTGTGTTTCGAACAATCAGAAAACGAGAATTCAGAAGAGTAAGTTCTTGGGAAGTGCGTGCTGGGTGCCCAAGAAAGGCTTATGCGAGGGATCTGTATAGTCTCTCTGCCATCGGCATGTACCAACACCTTGGTGAGAAGACCTGCAAATTACAATAATTACTGAACCCTTGGGTGTGAAAAAGTATGAAATAATATAAGCATAAAAATAATAAAATGAGATCAAATTTGTTTTTACCCAGATCTAGTTTATAGAACCAGAAATTAACTGGAGTCAGCTTTGCAACTCCATAGGTGAAGAATTTACCAGAATAAATAGTTTACAATAGGTTTAAGATGGTTTTAAAAGAAAAATTACTGGATAAGCAAAGTCAAATATCATAAGACAGGTAGGATCACAGCGGTAGATTAAGATTTTCTAGCGTAAGGCCACAATTCAGTGGGTTCTATAAAATTACTAAAACAGAAATGTAAAACAGCGAAGTGTTTCAAATAATCAATCAATCAACTGGAGTGGTTTGACCGGGCATGTGAGTTCATTGAAGCTGTCCGATTCTAACTCCATATTTGTAGGTTGTATTAAAAGAGAACTTAGAATTGACATAATTAATTGGATAAAGAGTAGAAAACTGTTTGTTGTAATGGGATGTGGCTTGTTTTAAAATATAATTTTCCTCTTTACAGTCCGTTACTCAACGAATCCAACTGCATCGCAAACTTTTTTAGTGCCTAATTTCATTCTGCCCAGTAATCTGTTCTTGCCTGCCAGGCCACACAAAACTCAACGTGCGGGGAACAAATATAACTTTATCCACACTTACTTGCATTTCACATTAATGAAGTGCATGATGATGACATATTCTGTGGAGTTTTACCCAAATCAATGGCTAGATAGAGGATATCTGCCATATATTAAGAGGAATTGGATGCAAAATTTGTATGAAATCTTTTCATAAGTATGTTATAATTTCCCTTTTCAAGTGTCATCTTTGACAAAAACATTTTCCCTTTATGGTTAAGTTATAAGTAACCCTAACCCAAATTTGTCAAAACGTGGAGATTATTTGGATAATTGTTTACAGAAATAATCAACTTCCAAATTAGCAACTATAGTTAATGGGATTTGGCGTTTTTTTAGGTTGTGTATATACCGAAGGCTTATGGTCGAAAATCTTATTCAATTTAAAGTGTTGTATATGTGTGAAATTTGTTAATTGTGTCCACATTACTTTAACCTCATCTAGGAATTTAATCTTGAGAAAAGCGAAAATTAAGGCAATGGCATTACAGGAAGCATGAAAAATGCAGCCTTCTGCTCGGATGGAATGTGGAATGGAGAAACGGAAGTGAAAGTAGGTGACTTTCTTTCCTGGTATGCTAACACGTTAATATTTCTTCACTTCCATACCATTTGAATTAATTTTTATTCATGAGAAAGAAGGAAAATTGCTCCTCGTTATCATGCCTCATTGGATTAATCTTGGAACGAAGGGGAAGTTAGCGTTCCTCGCATTCCATCCTGGAGTATAAATATTAATGAACCAAGAAATTAAATTTGCTTTTACTTTTCATCTCCTCACTGGGTCACTCAGAATCCAATGGATGGGCATGGATATGAAAGGCGGGGAGCTTCCTTTGTTTACTCTTTAATAGGAAATCAATTCCTTTCCTCTCCTTTGTCTTTGAATTTAGAATGAAATTAAGTCATTGTAAATTACTTCCGTCGAGACTGTTAAAGTCTTCTAATAGAAAATCAATAGCATGAGCCACCCAAGAGAAGAAAATTCACTGGCATTTGTTGGACGTTCACCATGGGAAAGAAGGCAGGAGTAGACTCTGATGAACTCAATACCACTCACATCTAATCTTGTTTTATTACCCAAACGCCCTCAACTCTCTTTAGTTGGCACAAATTAACATGCAAAGAATGTCTCATCACGTCTGCGTAAATTATTCACAATTCTATTCAAAAAAGGCGTGGCATATAGGGATTCTACCTCACAAAAAATTCTAAGAACAAAAATTAACATAGGCAAATTCAAATAGTAAATTGGGCGAAGGACTGGTCAACATTATGATCAAATTATTTTTTTAGTAAATCTGAGTTGCAAAAAATCGTATTGACAAATTACACTACTGATTTCCAAAATCTGAAAAATTTTGCAAATAGTTTAATTAAGGTAGAGTTTTGTCATGGTAGAATCGTGTCTTCTGCTTTGCCTTTTCCATTTTCCTTTTCAACTTTGTTTTTTATTTATTCAGAGCTTTTGAAATTCCAGCACGAGGATAAGAAAGGAGAAAAAGATCCCAGGAAGAGCTGCGGCGGTAAGATGAAATGAAAGATTTGTCGGTAGTGGACTTTCCTCCAATTCCCTTACTCCTCTCCCGCTGTTTCACTTAAATCTCGACAGATTTTTCCAGATTTCACGTTCACAGAAGGAAAAACGGCACGGACGGACATATAAAAGATTGTGAATCCCTTACAACCAATTTATAACAGCTGTATTGACGAGACACGTCATAGTAGTAAGTTTCAAGGTCAATTTGTAGGTCAAAAATGAATTCACGTTGTTTTTTATCACATAAAAAATCTATTTAGCATTAAGAAGTGTGAGAAGTATTTAGGCTACTGGTGAAATTTGGTTAAGACAATAACACCCGTTCAAAAGTTATAGCCAAAAGGTGAAAGATCAAGTTAAGAATTTAAGCTTCTTCTTGGATCCGTTTTGTATTTGGTTCCCCACGCCCTCTAGCGTGGGTTAGAGAATAGTGGTAGGCCCACACCCTTCACCTCATCTCAGACTCCTCCCACGTTTCCCTCGATTCCTTTCTTCCTATAGATAGGGCGGGGGAAGTTAAGTGTGCGTGGCCGAATTTCATTGGTTAACGAACGTTTTTTGTCGATTTAGGAAATAAAATTAAGATGATGCATCCTCCAAGTTAAGACCCCACAAGTCCCAAGTAATTTGGTGTGCTTTTGGATTTAGTTCCGAGTAGTCAGAAATTGGAGTTGTAAGAAATTAATTGTAGGAGAAACTTAATTTTCATCCCTTAATTGATTAATAAACTGTAAAGTGAAATCCGCGGAAGCAGCGACTCATCAAATCAGTTCATTTGGTCAGTCATTCATTCAACAGGAATCAATTCCCTTTGGTCGAGATGTCTTTAATTTGGATCAAGTAAAGTCCACTCATCATTCAAATTGTAATCATCCAGTGACCTTCCGAGTATGATTCAGTCCCTTCAGAGGTCACCGCCATTACACCAGTTGACCACAATTTATACCATATCACACCGGATTAACCATCACGAGTACATGGCCATTGATCATGCGTTCTTAAATTGTATGCTTTCCGTTCACCCTCCCCACGTTTTTAACTACGGACAGACAGTGTCTACACTGGTTTGTTTCAAGAGTATTTGAAATAAAATGCCCTTCATGCAACGATTGACCGCAACATCTAGCGTTTCTCAGTCTCCATCATATCCTATTTCCCAACTTTGACAATAAACAGGGATTCAATTTTTTTAAAACTCAAGATTAAAAAAAGTTAACAGAAGTGAAGTATTAATGAAAAAATGGAAGGAAGTTTGTCAATTAGTTTTCGCTTAATCCAAACAACCATGTTTCTCATCATCATCACATAGTAACTATCTTTGTCTCTGCTTCTGCTCTAATTGTCTGCTAAATCGAGGAAGCCATGAACCAAAAAATACATCGGAATTCATGTTCGAACCCATGGTTTCAAATTCGGCGTAAGTTATGCAGAGTGCAGTGACCACTTTACGTTTGTGCTGTTTTTGGCACTAGCTAACATTTTCTGGTTATAAAAATTGGAAATAGGCATTCAATAAATTTAATTGCTTTATTTTAATTGCTGTCAACTTTCAAAAATTAGGTTAATAGGTTTCAAATACTCATTGCATAGTCGCAAAAGTTAACTACACAATGATGTTTACCGTTTCCCTTTGCCATCTTTTAATTTTTTAAAGCATTTCAGACTCAATGGCAGGCGTAGCAATAGACGTGATTCGTCTTTGACTAGGGTTCACGTTGTTATTTTCTTTGGCGGCTTGAAGTGAAGCCTCCTTGTAGTTCATTGGTCCGTAGGAATAAAGTTGTCGGTAGTCCGTGTCTGCGTAATCCAATTCCATCGTTGTAGGACGATAGGGCTAAAAGACCAATTGACAATGTTAATTTATAAGTTGCCAATAGCTAAATTTGGCTGCTTATTTTCATACATAATATCATTATTTTCATACATTTCTTTTCCTTTTCCAATTTTTATTGTCATTAAAGTTTTGATTATCATGACAAAAAACACACGGAAGTAGTTTTCGTAAACTCATAATTCTACAGCACACGTGTTAAACTAATCTTTGGGATTACGAATCAAGCAACAATAATTTAGTGTACGCTGGACGGAGGGTTGTTGGATCCAATCGTATGGCTAAAGTTTTAATATTTCCTCAACAGTCCCACTTAATTTAAACCTCGTCATCAGCAATTTCAGCTAGGATTTGATTCTGGTTCCAACTAGAGGAATCCTGGAATCTTTTTTTCAATTCCAGAATATTTTCCAACTGTAATTGTCAGACGTTGATTTCACTACCTCGTTGGAGTGGGAAATGGAGGCTTGACCCGTTACAATTTCGATTGGACCGTTGCCCATGACCATCCGAATGTCCAGCGCGCCCAAGTGTGTTACTATTGTTTGTATTCTGATTGCCCAGTCGGCCATTTTGGATTGGTTGCCCACAACCCCCATTTACCCGATGCTTTCCATTCGGTTCAGACTTATTGTGCCAGTATCCCTGCCTCCCACGATGGTGGGGACTTTCAGAATTTTCTTCTGCCTTTGAATGCCTTTCCCCCTTACGTTGAAGCGAAGAGAAGATGAGGTCTGATGTTTGGGCCGAGGGAAAGGAACGATGCGTGGTGGCATAAGGAGGTGCTGGATATTGATAGAGATTTCCTTGGTGATGGTGGGTCATTGGGTTATGGAGATGTTTGTTCTGGTGGAATTGGAGGGAAAGTGGCGTAAGGAGAGTCTGTATAACAAAGGGAGGCATACGGAAGGAGGTTGTTAGTAAGTATCAATCAACATTTTAAAACGATAGTGCACAAGCCCAAACCTAATTACAGGTTTGGAAACAAAAGTGAATCAAGTGCATGAATAATTTGTGAACAAAAACGATTAAATTAAATCTAAGGAAATATTGCATAAGCTCTAAAAATATTCCACAATGAACAGACATTGCTACACCTCTGACCTCGGTGTTTTCCGGGTGAACGGAATATTTTGGTATGTGTGACGGCGGGAGTGCTTGAGAGTTTGAATTGAGCGCGGTGCGGGATGGGGTACTGGTTTCCAGATTTCGTCCACCACTGAGGCGGCGGTTGAGTTTGAATTATTGTTGTTGTTGGTGTCATTCGTCCTTGGAAGGGTCTCACTCGCTTTCTTCGCTGATGAGTTAACGTGATTGATGCTACTATTCTTAACTATTTTTGAGCTTGATTTAATTTGAGCAGGAATTTTAGTCATTTTTGGTATCACCCTCCCATCTTTCTTAGTATTGAGGAAAGCCTGGGTGTCCTTGGATTTATGCGTCTGCGTCGTGGTATTGGCGATTGTCTGAAGTTGATTCAGTGCCGTCACAATTTGTGGATTTTGTTTACTGGTTTCCTTCCCCATCCGAATACTGTTCCTTGTGAGGAAGTGACTCAGCGAGGGTGGCGGTGGATGTTTCCCACGGATTGAGCTAAAGAATACTTTTGGTGCTTCAGGGGATGATCGTCGAAATGGACGAAGGGAACCAAAGTTATTGTTTTGGGAAGAAATGGATGAAATCCTTTGGGGCTTCACTGTGGCCAACCTTGTTTGTTTGCCATTATTGGGAATGGGTAATGGAAGTTTATTGATGTTGAGTGATTGGATGGGCGTGGACGTTTTTGGACCAGGGACAGTTGTGGCCTCGACGTTACTCGCATCGAGAGGAGGAGATGGAGTTAAGGTCATGTCAACTTCACAAGGTGGAAGAGCAGATGGAATGGTGGGGCTCGACTGTGGATTTTCATTAATTTCCGGGCAAGAGCCAGTGGGGTTTCCTTTGATGGCTCCATCGCCCTTTAGGTTTCGAATACGTGTGGACCCATATCCAGAAGATCCTGTTTCACTTAAGTCACTTGGTGGCCGCACTTCAGTTTCATTTGGAGTTGAAATTGGGAGTGGCAGAGGCTCAGTTTGCAATAACTGAGAGATGAAACAACAACGGAAGCCAAATAAACGGAAATCAAACAAAAATGAAATCAAACAAAAGAAAACTCATGCAATTAACTAGCTGCGTTCTATTTTGTGCCGAAGGAAGGAAATCTTACGTTTGATTGAGGACTTTGGAGACCATGGAATGGAAGATTCTCATAGAACGCCTTCCCATCATCACTTAAATCACCGTTCCGAGTTGTTGGGCTGGCTTCTACAAATATTACAAACATAATTTTCTTTATTTGTTTAGTATAAATTCACTATAAATCAATATTAAAGCAAAGCCCAGATTTATACAAGCTACACACACAGTTTCAAACGCTTTCAAACAAGTATCACAAATCAAACTTAAGCAATGCATGCAAACACGCTTGACGAACTTGTACCTCTTGTTGCTTTTTTTCGTTTTCTGTTTGTGCCCGTAAGAACTTCTGAATTCAAAATAAAAGAAAACAAAAATAAAAAAGCCATGCATGTATTATATGTGTTGCATTCAGGCGCAATTAAAATCTTACCACAAATTGAGTGTGTCATATCTAATGGGAATGTGGTGCATGAGTTTTTGGTGCCATAACTGAAACCATTTACAGGCCCACTCACAGTTTTGCCCAAACTATGAAGTCCATTCACATGCAAATGGACGCCTGGTTTGATTGGCCATTTGTTGGCCTCTGAAGTGTTATTGTTATCACTGGGACGTGGTGTTTGATTCCTGGAGGAATTTCCGGATCCCATGGAACCCTCTCTCATGGACCCACTCAAATCTTTCCCTTCCGGGCTAAAAAGCAGATAAAAGGCAAAACATAAATTGCAAGACAAGACAACAATACAAACATTCTTCAACAATTAACTATTAAAACACAGTGGCAAACACAGTGGCTTAAACACGATTGGGTAACATGTAGTAGGTCAAAGCCAAAAGCAAAGCAATGAACCATGTGCATATTTTCGTGTCAAACCGAATTAAAAGACAAAATGGAAAGTAAAATAAGGCAAAGGACAAGAGACAACTTAAATGAACAGCTAATTTCCCCCGTGAGAATTATTTTGTTAGTTCGTTTGTTAGTTACCTGTAAAGTGAGTGTAGGAATTGGGTGTGAAATTCGTAGAGAGGGATGCGGAAGCGCCATGAGTGCTAATGTAAGCTCTGGCGTCAGGACTAAAGGTCAACAAGAAAACTCGCATAAGGAAAAGTAGTTGTAAGGGGAGTTTTCACATTGTGCTTTTAAAACGTTTGCTTTTTTGAAAGAATATTCACTTTGTCATTGTTTGGAGCTGTGTTGTGTGGTTAGTGGACATCAAAATAGTACATCTCTTCTCACCTTTCAATTGACATAGGTCACAACGTTACGAAAACGACATTTAAGGGAGTAACGAAAATGGCGATAGACGAGGAAAGACGGAACTTATTGATTTTACAAAATTCAAACGTTGAGTCACGGCAACACTGTGTAGTGGGGGGAATAAAGTTAAAGCCTAAAGACACTAATTGCTCATGGACTGAATGCGTTTGGGTGGAAAATTTAACGAGAATGGAAAACTTACACAACCCCTGGACCGTACAAATTTATAATGAACCGTTCATAATCAAAATCACTCTGACTGTTGGATAAAGGAAATTCTCAATTTTAGAAAAAAGTGGAAGAGAATGAATGTATTACGACTTTTAAAATAGAATTCTAAATTAAGTTTTTTTTTTAGTTAAACTTACGCTTATATCCTTAACTACAAATTGTTAATAAAAGAATAGCAAAACCAAACTTACTTTTGTCTCTCCTCCGGTCGCGCGTGGGGGTCTGAATATTAAAATTACAAACAAAAGTTAGAAAAAAACTGTTCAAACCAATACATGCAGTTAAGCTTGTTATTTAAAAATTGAAGCAAAGCAAATGCCCTCACATTTTAAGCTGAATAAAATGGATTCATTCGTAAATATTTACACAAAATTCACAAAATCAAAATCAAATTCCAAAATAAGAAAATCAGAAATATAAATTATGAGCATCAGATAAATCATTGGAGTTTTGGCAGAAACTTCATCTCAAAGAAATTAATGAAAAATTACACGGAAAGACGTTAGAGTTCCAAGGGGAAAAGAATTTTATTGATGAAGGAAGAAAGAAAATGAATGCTGGAATTTATATTTGATTCAATTTATGAGAATATGGCATTTTTATGGGGAAATTGTCAAGAATAGCTCCGCGGAATGTTCGTGACAGGAATTAATGAAATATATCCTTCCAATTGACAGGAAAACTCAACTGAAAATTAATTACAATGGAGATAACCTAAAGCTTTTTATAGATTCCTGCGTTTACCCTCGTATTGCCCTGTGATGATAACGTGGACAGCATAAAGATTAATAGCAAAAACAGCAATAAAACACCGGAAAGCAAAAAAATCCTCACGTTTATCGCTCATCCGCCGTTTTCTGCAGACTAGAATGATGCAGCCGCAGATTATAAAAAAGATGAGTATCACGGCAACTGCGACTCCAGAAAATATCACCATTGTGTTGTCCGAGATTTTTCGTATCCAACTTTCTATAGATTTACAATTAAAAAAGGCATTAAAAGGTTGACCTTTTATTGATATTTACTGTTTTCAAATGTACTTCGACTTTTCCATAGACGGAAGCTGCTTTACAAATCTCTCTCTACCATGATTTCTACACACAAATTTCGTTTCTATAATGCACAAATACTAAAGTGATCTTTATACCTGAGACGGTGAAATGACACGAATCGGATCCAACTGAGTTGTTAGCAGAACATCGATATGTACCAAAGTATTGGGGTAGTGGACTTAATTTCAATTGACTTTTCACGCCTTTCTTCCCAATCACGTTTTCTGGGAAAGGGAAAGTCCCATTTCCGAATGACCAATGAAAATCAACCAATCCAGGATTTGCATTTGCCGTACAAACTAAAATCCGCTCATCATCCGAATCCTCAAAAGTAATTTTACATTCTGGAACATCTGCAATTACAAAATTACCAAAGTATTACCTGATGTAGTATTTTGATTTTAATCTGGGAAATGCTTACATAGGACGTTGATTGTTGTGCGTGTTGAAATTTGCCCATGTGAATTCTGGGCGATGCATTCATAGTCTCCGCCATGATTCCTCTTGAGTGTATAATTAAAGAAAAGGACGTTTTTCTCTGAAACTATTTCGTTTCCATATTTCCACGTGTAGGTGGCTTCAGGAAGTGCGTTTGCAGAGCAAGTGACAATGTCTGGATACTCGTCTTCTTTCACGTTTATCACACGGGCAGAGACGTTAATTTTTTCAGGCGGATCTAAGAGACGCGCATCAAAACAACCAAAATATAGCGCAACCAAGAACAACATATTACCAAGAACCAAAAATACTTGAAACGAATACTTACATTCGACGCGGAAGTGCGTTGTGGAGTAAACCCCCGTGCCATATGGATTAGGAGAACTCTGGCATGTGTAATTATCATTATCAACAGCACGGTTTAATTTCCCATTGGGCAAGGCTGTCATGTTCCATGCGAGTGTGGAGATGATTGATTCAAAATCATTCTTGGCAGGATCAGGTCGAACCTTTGTGTTCTTCATGGTGAAGAAATTTTTCTGAAAATTAATTGGAACCCCATTTTTGAGCCAATGAATTTCGCAGATGGGGAAACACTCGACTTGGCAAGTGATTTTGACTTCGGTGGCATTCCATGGAACTCCATGATATGGCATCAACGGGGTAATAAATGTAGGTGGAACTGAAATCAAAGGGAGAAATGATTTACTAAATGCTTGAACACTTCACATTTTTCCCCTGATACGGGGTTTCCAGCGCCTGGAAAAAAGGCTTATCCACCCATATAACTTTCATTTACCCCCCCCCCCCCCCCCCTCTCTCTCTTCTGGAGCCAAGTCGAGAAAGTGTGTTAATAAATTTTCAAAGCTTTCTTTCAACTTTTTTTTTTTCGGAACAAGGCCATTAAAATGATAAATTGTTTCAGTAGGATTGTAGGATCCAAGTTGTTAACATTTTCCTTACAAGGCCCTTTGAGATTAAAGTGAGGAAGAAATTTACATGACGTTTTACTTTGGAAAAGAAAAAGGCTCCCAACCATGAAAATTACTTTCTCCATTTTTCCAAATTTTTCTGTTTCACCAATTACGTTCCTTTTAAGGCTTCAAGTCTCTCATGAAAAAATTTGTGAAATACAAAGACTTGTGATTAATTGCACTTTCTTGGAATCATAAAATGGAGGATGCTTCGATAGCATTTTCAGAACAAAGGCGTTTAATTGTACAATGGGCGGAAAGGATGATGATAAAGATAGGAGTGTAAATTACCAAAAACATCAATTGGAACAGTTGCTAGTGGACCATGGCCAGCCTCATTGATGGCCTCACAACTAAAGTTGGCGCGATGTTCGAGTGAAACGGGTAGAATGGTCCAGCTGGCCGTAGATTGGTCCATTTGAACATGAGATCCACGCCACCATTGAAATTGTTTGGCTGGAGGTCTTCCAGGTTCATCAACTATGCAGCGGAGGTTCAGCATTTGCCCCTTTACCGCTATAAGGGGATCAATTTGAATTCTGGCGGGTCCTGGTGGATCTACAAAAAATACGCAAAATGGTGGATGGCTTTGGTTCGTACAGTTTTGCCTTCCTTTTTGCTTACAGTGGACATGGAGTGTTGCGGGTGGTGATAGCTCTCCCCATCCAGCTGCATTCTTGGCCTTACATTGATAGTTCCCTTGGAAACTACGAGCCACATTCTCGAGCATTAATTTGGTAGGGTCAATGTCACATAGTTCATTGAATAGACGCCCCTCCACCTCAACTGAATTGTTAGAACATTCTGGAAGTTGTTTCAATAAATCCCCATCCAAGTACCATCTGACAGCATCCACGATCTCAGGATTCCCCAATTGAACATCACAACTGAGGGTTACGTTCCTCTCATCTTGTTCTCGGACTGGGATTGGTGGATCCATTGACACACGCACGCTCATCTTGTCTATAGGCGCAGAAGCAAAAAATTAACTGAAGTTGTAAGAAACCCAAGTATAATAAAAACAGCGCTGGATTTCTTACAGAGTACGTTGATGCTCGCCTTGCCATCGGATGTCGTTTCTCCAATGCTATTCTCTACTACGCAAGTGTAATTTCCCAAATCATCCCGCGTTAAATTTTTTATGTGGAGCGTGGGATCGAGTGTCGTCCCTCCTTCGTAGCGTGATATGTCACCAAGTTCCAAAAGTTGTCCGTTTTTATACCTGAAACATATAGAAAAACGAATAGCTAGACAGGAAGGAGATATAAAATGAATACACAATTCCCAAAAAATTTTTGTTAAGGACGTTTATCTTGTCCATGTGTCAATTGATGCGCATTCTTCAGGTCATGGAACGATTCCATTGATAGAAGCTCAACAATGTTAGCGACAAGCGGATACATGCTGCAAGCATAATTTAGCAGGGCATTAATGTAAATATGGGCGTCAGTAGAAGAATGTTTTGAGCTTATATTGGCGTAATAAAACTGCTGGCCATCAGTTGGTCAACAGTGGAGATTGTAAACAACTACCGAATCTGGCCTGCCAGGGAAAATGCGGTTTGTCATTTTTGTATTTAATGCTGCTTGCCACAGAAATGATCTATTTTGGGAAGCAATTGTCAAAATTGACATTTAAAGTAAAATGAAATCAATCTAGACGTAATAATTTTTGGAACCGCAAAATGGAAAATTCGAAAAGCTTTAATTTTTAAGGAAAGTCTTAAACTGAAACTTGAGTTTCTTAAATTTAGGAATCATAATCAATATATGATTGTTAATGTAACAAATATTGTCAAATTTTGTTTAAATTTAACTTTCTTTTCTTTTCAAAAGTGCCTATAAATCAAAGCCTTCAGCTAAGCAAGCAGCGAGGAGATGGTGCACCGCAGAGTGTAAATAAGACTTACCTACCATCTGACTGATGTAAGTTCAATTGGATTTGCATCAACTTCGCAAATGATAGAAATGAAGGTCGACTCGTTCACAGTTTGACTTGGCGGAGAGACGCTGATCACGGGCTTATCTGTTCAAAATAAGAAAAATTATGTAATTACCTTTCTTTCTGTAATTTCCTTTCAACCGAGATAAATATTCGATACCCTGATCTTGAAGACCGGATGGTGTGATTGGGTGGAGTTAATAACAAATTCGTGGTTACAATGTAAATTGGAAGGGGAAAGGGTGGGGAAAGGAGTAAGTTCTAGCAAACCGCATGTAATGCTTCACAGACCATAAAAATGAACTTTTTCTACCGAAAACAAACTGACTTTCACTCGATCGTGAATTCTGGCCGGTGGATTTTTTTTTCTTGGAAGATCCCGTCAACAGCAGAAGAAGATGGGAGAGGAAAATTAAACGAAACTTTTTTAGGAGGATCCTGGAGGAAAAGTTGCACTAAAAGTTTTGGTGTGTCAATGCTTCGCGGACCTCCACGTAGACCATTTGTGACTCTTACTCAATGCTATTGCCATTCCCGGAATAAACTACACAAAGGCTCCAGTTCACAGTTGTGGGAGTTGGGAATTTCTGGAAGGCTTATGCAAAGTTCCTCTTTCACTTTGTTTTAATGCCTTTTTACAACGAAACATAGGATGCGTTGGGAAGATATAAAGGTTCACGTCAAGCTCAATAATCGGACACTAGAAGGAGAAATTTCAGTAAGTCTGGAAAAAAGTTATGAATCTACGAATTGACAAAAAGATGGCAATAAGTGAAAGAATTCAAATATTGATAAACTTTTCGCACGTTTTAAGTTTTTCAAACCCACTCATCCTGTAAATAATTTCCATCTTTTCTGGGACGTATTTTTCCCAATCGAATTTTCCCCAAATTTTTGCCTTAAGAAATGTCTGGTTTCATTCCCAATGCCAGCACCAGTTAAATTTTTTTGACGCATTCACATTCCTCTGGGTTATGAATTTTCCCAGATCTCCAGTCACAGCCTGCTATGTAAATCCAATTAAGTTTTGGATTGTTTCAGAAGTAAGTTGTAGTGTTGTATAACACTGGGCATAATCACCAAGAAAGGAATGAAAAGGCATCATTTTTCGAACGCGGTAGATAAAACGTCCAAAGTTTTTCCAAGGGTGGATCTTGAAGTTCGCATTCGTTCAGTAGAACTTCAACAATTTCAAATACCTTCGATCTTGTAGAGTTAGGACGGATCCAGGTAGGAAGCTAACGGATAAGCCGTTTGAAGCGGCTATATATATATATATATATATATATATATATATATACAGGTGGGCACATGGGCCACAGCTAGTTGTGGCTGGTCTTAAAAAAACACCCACACCTAGGTCTGGGCGTTTGTAGAACGGCCAGTGGCCGTTTTCGGGCTTTGGGTGTAACATATAC
>JAQIWD010001191.1:0-13731 GCA_034694825.1 Anurida granaria
TTGCTGCCTCTTTAATACAGAAAATTCATCGAAACGGAATGAAACCGGAACTGGAATACAAGGCGTAGGTTTCGTGAGTGTGCAAGTACCTGTTCAAGTGTCACAATCGGTTCCAGTGACGTTCATTACTCAGCAGCAGCCAACCCAGGTGGCGCCACCTCCCGAAACAGAATTGGCAGAATGGAGCTGGTTGAATTTTCTCATCGCTTTGATTCCATTTCTCTCTCTGATTCCATTATTATTGCTTCCCGCCTTGACAATTGCGGCCGGAATTGGAGTTATGCTGCTCATACAAGCGGTTGTCAACTTATAATAATTGATTAGTACTGTGTGTACGAGTTTTGACAAACTGGTAGAACCCATTCTAATTAAACTAATTATTTTTAATTTTTGAAACAAGATTAGGCGGTGTTGGTGTTTTGTTTTATGTGAAACTAAATTTACAAATAAACATTCATTTGATTTAAAACTTGAATAAACATGCGGCGTTGAATTAATTCTACAATACTTCGTTGCATCCAGTTTCTAAAATGCAGCTAAAAGTTTATTAGACAGTACTTTGCGTCATTTTGCTCTGCTATTTATTCTCGTCCTACTTATAGATTTGCGCTTTTAATTACACAGGAACAAGGAAGAGTATTTAGGTAGCTCACCGACCTCGAAAAATTTATAGTTGCAAATAAGGAAGTTAGCATCGTTCTAATCAAATTTTAACTAGCAGCAATGAAACCAGGTGGATTCGCCGTTAAATTAAATCAAACTTAAATTAAAAAATCAAAAATTAAATAAATCAAAAAGTTAAATGAAATTGAACCAATAGCTTTTTCCAAATGCTAACTTCCCAACATTATTATTCTGTGGTTGTGTAAATATTGGTCATGCCAATCGTCTGCGGGGAAATCATCCACTTAACTTGAGACCTACGCTTTCAAGACAACTTGAACTTGAATTAAAAAAGTTTGTTGAATCCTTAGTCGTTGCCATAGAAATGACCAAAACAGATTTTGAAACCTTTGAGATTGAGGCTTTAAACGTAATCTCCGGAAAAGTTGACCCAATTTCAAAACGTAATGATTATAGACTCGTTTTCTTCGCAACATACGGTTTTAATGACATTTGCATTAAGGATTTATCTACTCTGCGATCAAAAAAATGGGAAAGGCTCAAAGCCTCTGTCATCGGTTGGAATGAAAAGAGCGTAACTTGGCGAATGTGGCACAATTGTCAGATCACTTATAAAATCGTTAATTTAACGGGGTTATTCTCAAACTCTAGTTCTCCGTACTACAACGTCGTTAACCCTGATTGCAGACACATTCTTTTTTGTCCGTCTACATCACAAATTTGTGAATACATATGGTCGTTGATATCAAAATTAGCCACAAGAGATTTGTACGATTTTACTTGGTTTTGATTTAAATTGGATTCAACGAGAATTGCCCTTGAATCCGTGCTCTCTGGTTTCGTTTGATGTGGTGGTAGAGTAGCACATTCAGAATGCATCCAGGGTGCTCATTTAGCATTGAGGACAACTGTCTGCTTATGCCATTCGGTATCGGTTTGTTGTGAACGTTTGCATAAACAAGAGTTGAGCTTACCACTGAGGGAAGTACCAATAGGAGGTTTACGGCTCCCATCTTTTTCATCAATTCAATAAAGAATTAAAATAAAATGCAAAATAAAGTTCTTAAACTACAGTCGTCTACAGATTTAATTGGTTTAACTTAATTTTTATCACTTTCCAATCACAAAAACTCAACCGAGAAATCCAATTCTTATGTACTTGAAGTTCAAAAATTTCAGTTCTCCGAATCTAAAAAGGTGATCTTAATTTTAAAGTTTTGCTTAAATACGAAACGGTATGGCATGATTACAAGAAAAAGTTAGTTACCTAACCTAATCAGTAAGGTAGCCTAATCTTGTGCCATTATCATCTCATGCAAACATGCCCATTTTATTTCAAGTTTCAATATTTTGGGGTAAAAGCTAGCACGGGAGCGGTTAATACTTTGCAGCATAATTTCTTTATAAATGCTTCCATGCTACAATAGCATATTGCAACTCAAGGCCAATAATAACAATATATCAACCAGAAACATGCCACGTGCCAATGTGTATTGTCTCCTTTGTTGCAGGCAGAACCAGTTAATCAGAAAAATCCGAATAAATATGACAGGTCATAGATAAACTAGGGGTGTGAAAATATGGGTACAAAAAAAGACAGATTTTTTTTTGCAAAAAAAAGGTAGAAATTGCCGAATCATAGTCCCTCCCAAACAAATCCAAAAAGTAACAAAATGTATCTGAAAATTGTTCATTTCAAACTTTCATTCCTTGGTCAATTGTCAATTCTAAATGGAATTGGCAATTGAACTTTGTTCAATTGGCTGGTTATTTGTTTTAAGGCGTGAGCTCATAACACTTTCAATTAGCAATCGAGCCACAAGTGGAGGTGTCACACAAAATGGGGTCTTTTATCTTGTGTCAATTAATTTCCCTTCATCACATCAGGACTGAATGAAGCTTTCCCGCAAACAACATCAATCCCTTGAGCTCTCGTCAAGAGGGACGAACCGGCGTAAAAAAAATTAAAAAAATCGGAGATAAAAATTAATCAAGAAGTTAAAACTGATTTTATGAAAAAGTTGACGTCAAATCAGAAACTCGGCTTCCCCATCAGTTTTTCTGGATAAACCTAACTGGGCATGGCAACGTTCCAACGTTATTCAACAATAATTTTCATTCATTGTTGAATTCTCAATTCTCAATTAAATTGACTCTTGGAATTTCTCGAGTTTGGGATCATACTTAACTAAGTACATCTGAAAGCATACATTTAGCAACATAATGCTGTGATAGTTGAGGGGTGTGCAACATGTGTGGTTTTGTTGGCTGGGTTCGAATCCCGGTGGGGGCGTACTGTGGTCCCAAAAACGAACAAACCTTCCTAAATCCTGAAACAGAAATCCTAACCCGTTTGGGCACCACTCAATATTGCCCAAACGGGTTGGGATTTCTGTCGCAGGATTTAGGAAGATTTTTTCGTTTTTGGGACCACAGTACTATTTCTGTAGTGAAAGTGAATGGGAAATGGGTGGTTAAGTGGAAAATGGTCAATTGGAAACTTAATTTTTTTTTTAATTCTTTTTATTAGCCCCATTTAAATGCGTATTTGAATTAATTAAATCCTGGCGGAATATTCCTGCATGAATGATTCCTTACTAAAAAGTGTCCCAAATCCAGACATGAAAATTTCTCACGGAATTCTGCGGGAATTCGCTATATTTACGGACCCGGATTGTTACTTCAAATTTTTTGAAACTGCCTTTATTAACAGCATGGCGGATTCATTTTTCAAAAATATAAATTGCTATAAGCAACGTAATGAAAGAAATTGAATGAAATAACGACTAAAAAAATTGTTATTAAGTATTAACCTCTACCAACTCCACTCCTTCTCTAGAGTGAGTTGTTAGATTTGAAATTCTCGGCGGTCACCGTCACCCTCCGCGAATGTTGAGAAATAATGTTCCTAATAATTTGCAAATTAAAGTTAATTTAGTTCACCACATTGGTTTTGTTTAATGGAAAACTTAGTTTACAAATTACAAATTTTGGAAACGAAAATAGAACAAAAAAAAAACAACCCCCAAACAACAAAGGTGTCCGAGATTAAAATCTTGCCCATGGATTTAATTCGCTTTTAGTGTAACAAAAAATGTTTCATTGACGTCAGGGATGGCATCATGGCATTTCATTTCTGAGCGAAGTTTGTCATAAAGGCTTCGATCAAACATTTTACCAAAATCTTCACGTGACAAAAAGCAGTCCGTGTACATCCCTTGGAATCTGTGCAATTGAAATAAAAATAACTATATTTATGTGTTTGAGTGTTTAGTTAGGATAGTTATGTCCGATTGAAGTAGATCTTCTTACCAATTATTTTGTATAGAAAACTGTTCAAACTGTTTTACAGCTTCATAAGCATTTCCGATTTGTCACATGAAATGAGTCCATAATTCCCAACGTAACCCACATCTTCTTCACTTTTACACTTCACCAATCAAGGAATATTGTAGATTTTACACGGGGAAAGCCAAAAAGGGTAAACCTAATAAGCAAATAAAAATTGTATAAAGTGCTTTATGCTTCTAATTAATTATATTATTACCCCAGTGTAAGATTATGAGACAGCGTCAATGACTCCTCCAAGGCGTTAACGGGAACCACAAAATCCTGAATTATTAGCCGCTTGATGGATAAATCCATTACCAATTTTTGTTGTGGTGCAATTAGTTTTATGAATTTGGGATTGATGGGAACTAGCCAGCCAAAGAACAAAGAAAAAATTCGAGATCGAAAAACTGAGGACATTGTAAATACCCAAAACACGGACTTGGAGTGTGGATTGTAATTATCCCTGGTTGGGATGTATTCCACTTTGACCTTTGTTTCATACAATAATGTTTCCACGTGTTTATAGAACCAATGCTTATACCATCGGTTGATGTGATTTATCTGAAACAATTTATGCGTGAATTCCGAATTAGGATTTTGGGCTTAAGCCTCTTTCTTACCTTGCCGGGCTCAGCTCGTTCTGGGAAATTCCCAAGCATTATTACAGAATTGTGTTTTCCAAATGCAATGCCCTCAATGAATTCGTTCTCTCTCCGCTTTAAAAAAGATTCAGCATGTGGAATTCTCGTGGCAGCATGATACTCCAATTTCACGTAGGTACCTAGGAAGCAAAGCTCAAGTCAAGATTGCTGAAACAAGCCAAATATTCGAAAAAATTCATACTTTCCAACACACAATAGGGGGAAAGTTACAGAAGTCATAAACCCAAGCGTCCCATATGCCTTTGGCATGCCGCAAAATGAATCCGAATTCTCCGTCTAGAGGAGAAACAAAGAAATTGGTAGAATTAGAAAACAAAATAGGCGACGTATTTAGGTGTGAAGACCTTTGAGCATGTGACGAGTGAGCCGTCAACGAGGATGCCTCCGTATTCTAAGCAACTCGAAGCAGTTCCACGTTTGGTAACGTTGAATTTCTTCTGCGTCATAGGGAATATCTTCCTGGATGAAAATCTTTTTGCCAATTGAATCAATGAACGATCTTCAGCTTCCGGACATTCCAACCCTATAGCAGGAACTGAAACGCAGAATTTACAAGTCTTGAAGTTAGCCGAATTCTGGTCCAAGAATAAATCGGAGGCTTTTCCGGTTCTGAAGGAGGTTATAATTGGTGCAGCGGGATGGGAAGGGATAGTAATTCCCTGCTCCTACTATGGAATTTGACCGTTTTGAAACAGTGAAATCGCTGCACATTGTGTGTGGATTGGGTTCCCAGAACATCTTTCCAAGCGTAACCCATCTGGTAGTCGAGGGAACAATTCTGTCCAGTCATGTCAAGTACATCAATGACACTTTCCCGAAAATCACCAAACTCATTCTGATTACGGACAACTCGGAACTTCAAACTGGTCTCTTTGCTCAAAATACGAAGGCAAAACCACAAAGAACTCATCCTCCTGTTGAACGTACATTCTCATGGGCTCTTGAACGTCTACAAGGCAACTTTAGTACATTTTTTTACAAGTATATTAACCGATTAAACGATTTAATTTAACCAAACGGTACGCTAGGCGTAAGCCTTCCTTATTTTTTTTTGTAACTACGTTTCAAATTATAGACCTGGAAATTATGGAAATTATGGATTCGACCCATATCATTATCAATGAATTGAATGTTGGCCTAGCAGCATTGACTCAGTCCCGTCGCATCGTTAGTCTGAAACGTTTAGCGTTCATTGCACCAGTAAGTTTTATGTCCAACTTTTAAATTTTTGCGGAGAAATAATTTGAAATGAGCTTTAACTTAAAGCACATGAAATCCAAGGTTAATTCTATATTTTTTTTGTTTTTTTTTTGTTATACCCGAGAAACTTCTGTTGGAGAATTGTAATTTCCACAAGGAGGTCGTGTTTAGCTCCATCTGGGAATAGCATTCATGAATATACACGGATTTTGCTAAATCATCGTTTACAATTATAAGCAAATATTTTTTGACGCCTAAGTGCTGGCCAATTAAATTCTCGCTTAGCTTCTTTTTAGATACATGAATTTCTAAAGCCAAAATGTCTGTTTACAACTATAGATCAACAAGTGTCTCTTTCATGGATGATACTGTATGTGCGATATTTTCTTTACGCTACTGAATGCGTTATTTTCTTGACTCAACTCTCTTCTCATTTCACTAAGCAAGCCTGAAGAATTTTGAATGCAAAACTCGGTAAGTAGAATGCCGAAAAAGTAGAGACGGCTTTATACTTGGTTTTCAATTCGAGTTACTGTAGGAATTAAAACTTCTATGTTCTCGGCTCATGTGTAAATTCTCCATAAGAACAAAAAAACCGACCATAAGGGTGCAGACTTATAACTACTCAAGACTTCTTTCACTTTACATTTCGTTTTGATTCCTTTTAGAAACAAATTGGAACATACTCATATGCCGATGAAAAGCGAAACTTGGCAACCCATCAAACATAAATTTAATTAAGAATCCTCGGAAATAACTTCGGTATTTCAAATTTTTGACGCTCCAATGCGGAATAAACAAATGTCTTAATATTTCGGTTCAATTATTTACTACAACCTACTAAACACTGAACCTAACATCCTCAATTTTTCAATAAATGATTTCAATATTTGCCACATTGCTTTAGGTTCACATTGCACCTATTCCTACTAATTAATTCGTGCCTTCGATGAAGTACTCGACAACGACGTGCGCTGCCACTATCCCTAAGCATCCTAGTTGTTCTTCCCATGATTGTTGCGTGAACAAGCTATATGGTTATCACTGAAATAGAATCGTAGAATTTTGTTATTGTAGCGAATTAATCACTATAACACGGTAGTTCGAATTCTTCAATTAATTGCATTCGATTTGTAGCTGAAAAAAATATAAATAATTAAGCCATCCTATTCTTCCACTCTGGCGAATGAATCAGTACAACACGGTGATTAGAAATGTTTAAACAATTACAGTGAATTCGTAGTCGAATTAGTAAATAAGAATGCTTCTAAATTCCATTTGCGTAAAGCATGCCAAGCCACAAGCATTATAATATTTTTCATAATGGGCTTCAATGTGATTTAGGGCGGGGGAATGATGCGTAAGTGTCTTGTGTTGACTCAATTCAATACCAGTTCAAGGTTATTCCATTAATCATTCTGCACACCAACTAAGTGCGCAGTAGCATGACTGTATATACTAATTAAAAATTCAAATTAGTCATTCATTTAATTATACTACTTCTCTATTAATTATAATCTCGTACTCACTCAAGATGCGCAAGTAAAGCATCACTGTTTCACACCCCTTAACTATGAATTTTAATGAATGCAACAAAAATGTTGAGTTGATTCAAGTAGTATGAGATAGATTAGATTACCTCCACTGTGTGGTTAAAACAAGAATGAAACTCCAAAATCAGAAGGAGATGACACACCTCCACGTTCAGATACAACTAGATAGGAGATCCGAGGCGCGGTAAATTCCATTTTTAGCCGTAGCTAGTTTTCACACCTGTGTTGCCGGGTAAAACATCGAACAGAGGTGCAAAAAAGAGTGGGATCAAAATTCCAAAAAGTTCTCAAAATTCCATTTATCATTTCCGGTCAATTTCGTTTTCAAATTCGTGTTCAGCATACTAAATTTAGTCTACCAATAAGGTAGGGTGGTATCCAAGTCAGGTCACTAAAGTAACATTTAGGCACAGAAAATTGTGATACCCTCTCTGAGAAAGTCCTTAACATATTACAACACACCCGCTGTGACACAAAAATTGCGCGACGTCCAGGATTGGCCAGCGCAAGGAAACCAGTAACCGGCCGCGACCCGTCAAAGTCACCTTCGGCTCAATAGTCGAACGTCATTTTGTCTGGAGGGAAAGAAAACGCTTTGCTGCAACTGAATTCGCCGTTGCTGAACACTTGCCCCTGTCACTGAAAATCGCTCGATCCAACAGAAGAAAGCAAATTATCAACATGGATGTTGACTTTGAACCGCCAGATACGACCCGTCAGAAACAGTTTCAGACTTTGACCTTTCGGAATGTGCATCAAACGACTCAATAGTCACTTCTCCCTGGGCCAGGGCAGTGGCCGAGGGGCAAGAACAAATGCTATTTTCAGTTACCGAAAAAATCCCAGCAAACATCTATGAAATCTTCCATTCAAAATAGTTCTCTTGATGTAGATTTCTACTTTTCCAAATCAAGTCAAATATAGCCAAGGTAATTATCCCCAAGTGAGCAATGGAAAAATTGGAAAATTCCAAAGCACTTACTACTAATTGCTGCCATTTCATTTGAAAATAAGACGGAATGTTCTAGAAGTTTTAAACATTTATTACCAACTACTTCGAAGCCAATGGAATAGGAAGTTTTATAAATAAATTATAAATGGTGAATAACTACTCTAAATTCAATTTATAAAATGTGAAAACTGTGTCCAGTGGGAATAAAGCCAATGAAAGTTGACGATTGGTTTCCCAGGAATAGATTTAAGAGCATTCGACGTCACATATAGAGCAGGCTGAAAGGAAATCATCATGTCCCCAACTGCTTTGAAATATTTATTAAAACTTACCCAAAGCTCAGTCGACCTACCAATGTCCTCTGATTACGAATAAAAAGAAAAACAACTTTATTTTTGATGTATCCAAGCAATCATGAAAGGTTGTAGGATCTTATTGGTCGCAATTGACAACGCCGCATTCAAAAATCGTGATTTCAAATTTGAAAATTAAAAAAAAATTTATACAATTGTAGTAAAACTTTCCTTATCTGAACTATAATCTGAGCATGAAACCAAGTTTTGATTTTAAAAAGGATGTACCTGGCGACGACGAATTACGTTATGGCTATTTGAATAGGACGGACTTTTGAAAAAATTAGGAGCATTTCCGCCGATAGTGCGCGGTGGTCATAGCTTCAACCTCTCGTGTGAGGTATCAATCCGTTGGGTTTACTCACTAGCGTCAGTTGTATCCAAATCGTGTTCAGATGATATGACAGAATTGTGCCCGTATTTTTGCTTTATCGTTGTTGGACAATTACCAACTGCATACAACCCTGCCATTGATTTTTATCTCTTTTTTTATTTCAGTCTAATTTTTGAACAGGCACAATTTTTCATCATTGCACTAACACTTTATACAAGCACGTTCTAAAAAATTTTGAGTCAAGTGCAATGGTCTTCTGACATGCCTTTCAATGTTTGCGTATATTTGCCAGCCAGTTTAATGATTGTATTAATTGTTTGTGTGCGTACTCCTGTGTATCTAGCATGGAGGCTATTAACGTCAATTTTAAGGTACGAACCGTTGAGGGAGTCAAAGTGACTGGTTGACGCGCAATTTAACACCAAGTGTAACTCAGTTATGACCACAATGAAATGAGTTGTGAAACACGAACCATTTTCAAGCTACTTCTTCACACCCTCACGTGTTAAGCTTTTTGTGTAATTGTATGCAACATTTCTGCCACTTAATTGCTGACTTTTTTACTTTTAATGTTTTCAGCCATTTTACGGGTAAATAGCAATTAGCACCAGAATTTTGAAATTCAAAAACACTATTCCTGAGTTATGACCCAAAACATTCCCCCCCCCCCCCAAATTCCCTGTCCTGTCATTTAATGCCGCCACTGTAAGTTTTTAAAAGCAGTAGCAAATGTGTAGACGGACAGAGTGGAGATGAAATGCATAACATGAAAAAAGAGAAGAGACTGATTACATAATGAGGGAAATAAGTCTATCAAGATGAGACTGATTTTTATGATAAGCGAGATAAGACAGACTGCCTTTGTAAGCGAGATAAGATCAAATTACCAATTGGCACCAGCTATCCCATAAACCCCTGGCCAAACCAGAGGAGACCTCTGTATGTCCGTGGTTAATAATTGAATACTCCGCAGATCCAAGCTAATGGACCAGGGCATTTAAGTTTTATGAATAGATTATATATGGGGCTGAAGTCTCCTACATTCAATTTACCAAATGTGAAAACCGTGTTTGGCTGGCGTAAAGGAGAAAAAGATTGAGAATTGGCTACCCAGGAATAAAATTCAGAGCACTCGGGGAAACAGGCAGAGCAGGCAGTAAAGAAATCATGTTGTCTCCAACTTCTATAAAGTATTTGGTAAAAGTAACCCTAAATGCTCATTTGATGTAACCAGTGCCCTCTGATTTGGAATAAAAAAAAAAGGAAATTTATTTTTGACGATTCCAAGAGATACAAGGACCGCTCGCGCCTCATTCTTGCGTTGGATTTATTTGCACTTCCTTTTGCTCTACTTCTCGCAATTTCAAACCACCTAGCGGGCCTCAATTACACATTTACTCTTGTGCTTGTATTTTTCATGGGACCTGCTTTTCATAACATTGTATTTGATATCTGTACTGAGCAGACGACTACATCATTATTGGTTCTCCTAAATTCTGCTATTCCAAAGGCCAAGTCTCCACCAGGTTAACTAGAATACATTTCTCATATTTATTTAAACATTTTAATCTAAATATAAAAATTTTCAGGCAGTTGCTACTATATTCCACCAAGCACACTCAGTCGGTATGATCGAATTGTATTGGTAGTGTATGTTGGCGGAACCGTCACAATGGCTGGCCTTGGAATTCTTTTCCCAATTTTATTCTTCACCGACCTTCTTGTTCTTATACATAAAAGAACGCATTTTATTTTAACGGGAGATATACTTGGATTTGATGTTTCATATTTCATAGCGCTAATTATATCAATAATTTGTTGGTTAATTTATGCAGTTATTATGTATCTGACTAGAATCAAATGGCTCATGTATGCCATGCCGAATATTCCCTTCATCTACGGTACCACTCTGTACTTATCTCCTAGAGACATCCTAGAATATGTTGATACTGAAATAAGCATAAGGATTTATAGAAGCATTTATGTCTTCATGACAATTTTTAACGAAGTGTACAGCCTCGCTTTCATTTCACTCAAGGTGGTAGTGACAATAACAGTTGCAATAGCATTTACGCTTTGTCTCAAAAATGGTTTTTCTGTTCTGTCCAGTTGTTTATTTTTAAATTCTCTTGTGTTGTTGCTTGCTCTGAACTTTATACTCATATTTGCAAAATCTGTTTTTGAAAACTCTACTGACTTCATCTCCCACTGTCAGAAAAAGGGTAATGGAATTGAAAATCTAGCCCTTAGAAAGACTGCAAATTCACTCCGGCGGTGTCGCGTCTATGCTGGGTCGCAGTATTACATCGACCGAGAAGTGTTGCCAAAAATTAACAATGCCATTATAGAGAACACAATCAACATTGTACTTATGTTTTAATAATTTCTAACTTTTGTTTTTTGGACTTTGGGCTGTTAAAAAGGTCATCGCATCATTGCTCGTGGAATATAAGCATAAGTGGTCAACCAATCCCTCGCGCTTTTTGGCCTCAACTGATATTCAAATTCTCATTTGCAATTTTTTTTGGATTTGAAGTATGGAAGAGTGAGTATGGACATTTGTTAACGTGGAATACTTGCGCCACGGTATCCAAACTTATTCAGCAGAGTCTTCTTTAATTTTAGAACTAAAATTAAAAATAACATATTTTTGTGTTGTAATTAAGGTATCCTTTAAGCTCGTAGAATTAACACACAACTAGCAACAGACAAGATGAAGGATGGTTTCCTCTCTATCTCTACAGGTACGATTTGATGTATACTTAAGTACTTAAAATACCTAGTTCGTGACTCCACAACTAAAACAAACAGTTTAGCATTAATTAATTAACTTGATGAGTCTAGAATTTGAAAACGTTGACGTAATTTTGTGCATGCAAGTTTGAAATCCAATCCAATTCATCATTGCCTGATATTAACTCATTGAGTTTTGAAGGTTTTGAAAACAAAATCGTTCCAAAAAATCCCTTTTTTAGTTTCCAATAAAATGCATTGCCCTTAAGATGATTGTTCCTTTAATTTTTGGGTGAGTTAATGTCGTTCGTAGAATGCGTTCAGCAAGATTAAAGGCAGTCAAACTTTTCCACATATCTCCTCACTTGTTTGATTCATTTGAATGAAACTTGGTCTAATTCCACTGATAGGTAAGATACCACTGATGGGAGTGTAGGTCAATTGCTCAGAACACAATAATTGTGTTCTGAGCAATTGACCTACACGATTTTAGCAATTATTGCTAAAATCGTGTTCGTAACATATGAAATTTGTATTTCTATGGATAAGGTTAGGTTTAGTAAGTTGGGTTTCATATGTTACGATATGAACAATTGTCTTTTCAACAATTGACACCGAAACCCACTGATTATTCGTGCCTATTTGCATTGATTTGGGTTTAGCTGTTTACAAGATATGAATTTCTGAATTCAAGAAGTCCTGAAAATGGATGTTCAAAACGGTTAAAGGTGCAACAGATATCATGAAATTCCTCAAAAGCTGCACTTGCGCATTGCCGCAGTAGCGCAACCCCAGGCCCATGACAGGGGTTCATGGCCTAGTCAAACTTTAACATATTTACGAAATGCCGAACGAGAAATGTCATTGAGTTTAAGATTAAAAACTACATTCCTACAAATCATGAAAAATGTGGTATTCAAACAGATTAGTCAAGTCCCCAGTACCTTGATTTCCGCACTTTTGGTTATTCAAAAACCAAAACAGTTTAAGTAACTTCGGCGCTCAGCGTTTTAAAAGTAAACGCGCTAAGAAATCAAGTGGGGTATGCATCCCCTACATGGTGTTCCATTAGTGTATGGTGTATATCCCGAAGGAATGTCAGCATCAGAATTTATAAGTTGCGTATTCAAGACGGTTACAAACGAAATGTATTGCAGCGATGTGAGGAGGCTTAGTAGTTGGTGGTTGAGACCTCATAAGAGGTCCCATGGCGCAGTCGGTGGACTGCCAACCTTACCTTTTGCTAAGCCTTACATTACTACAGTATGGTAACATTAATCGTATTGCAAAATCCATTTTTGAAACTTTTAATGAGTTTATCTCCATTTATAAGAGAAAGGTTGACGGAACTCGCAATCTGGCCCTCGAAAAGACTGCACACTCACTCCGACAATGTCAATACTATGCAGGGGTCAACGTACTACATTGATTGTGCAATGTTGCCAAAAATTATCAACGCCATTATTCAGAATACGATTGGCATGGTCTTCATGTTTAAATAATTACAACACTAACCTACGGGTTTTTGGTTTTTAGATGAAACAAAACTATTGTCTGTTTCGTTAAAATTGCACGTTCAAAAGTTTTCAGAATTTCCAAACGCCTAATGGATGTTACCATTGCAATTTCCTGTTTTTCGAAAATTCCCTTGGGAGATTTGTTTAATATAATAATATAATGTTTAATTAACAAAAAATGTTTGATTGATTTGTTTATTTGACATTGGCTTGCGCCGTTTCAAGAATCCGGTTTGGATTTTACACTTAATTATAATAAAAAGAGAAAATTCCTATCAGCAACGTATTACTCTCGCTAAAATTCCCACACCCACTCGAAACCCAAGTCAGGTCGTCATCGCCCACCATGGCAAGAGACAAGATTATCATCCCACAAGAAGATCCACTCCGCCACACTTTCCAAGAGACGCTTTCTGCCTCGCTGAACTCGTTCCCCCCACCAACTGAGGTCGACGATGGATTCCATCTCC
>JAQIWD010001192.1:0-13731 GCA_034694825.1 Anurida granaria
GTTGATCCTGAGAAGGGCCTCGACGGACGTCCTTCTGCCTGCCAATTAAGAATCAAAAGAGGAAAGCTATGAAATATGCAGAAAGAATTCTTGCTGGAAGACTTTCACTCCCTGACAGAATAGGAAGCGTAGCATGGAGTTATTTTCTAATTTATCCCTCGGAAAATTGAGGGCCCGAGTTAATCATAATAAGGGAACCCAAAGGCCATTCCACCAAATTTCATTCTTGACTTGTTCTGACTTTTCCCAAAATTCAAAGTTAGAAGTGATCTCTGATTGGGAATGGGATGAAGGGAAAGTCGTGTAATTAGACAACCAAAATTCAAGACAATGAGCTCAGAGCTCAGGCGGCACTTGGGATGAAGAAAGTCATGAATAAATAAAAACAAAGTAATCCCTAATTCCGTTTTCAGAATCCGCAGGAGAAGACCAAGAGGCGAGATCAAGATTTGGTCCAACCACTTCAAGATTTCGTGATCTTTTGAAGAAAATGCCACGCCCTCAACAGTCGCATCTCCACCATTTTTTGATTAAAAAAATCCTCAAAGTTGGACATGGACGCATAGAAAAAGTGATGCACTTTTAAAAATGTTTCTACATGAGTTGGCACCTTTTGAACCCCGACGTAAACTACTCAAGCCCGAAATGAGAGGCGTTTGTTGCAAAAATGCCTCATGTTCTTCCTATTAAATTGGAAGTGAGGTGGATAAGACTAAGAAGAAGTAAAGACGTTGACAATTTAACAGGAGCAGGTGATGAGAAGAAGCCAAGTGACTTTCCGCACAACTGAAACCTCACCTTACCTCAATTATTCAAGGTGTGTTAAATACGTGCAGTTTTTTCAGCCAACTGAACATCCGCACACGTCTAAGGCCTGTGTGGATGGCAAGTGGTGGAGTGTCTAAGGCGGTGTGACGAAAAGGGAAGATTCGAAGCATGGACGGAATCGTGGTGTGTAAATGTGGAGAGCTTGAGCTCGAGGAGATCAAATCAAGTATTAAAGCATGTCAAAGTGCTCTCTTAGGGTTTAAGTGTATAAAAATAGGATTTTGGTCGAAGGTAAGGTGGAGGAGAGTGTGGTGGATGATTGACAGCACAAGAAGGAAGATGACAATGGGATGTTTAGATCAACATCAAAGGATCAACCCATTCTTCCCAAAGTGGACAGACAAAATGGACCAAAGGGAGGAGGAGAGACAAGGGTGCGGAAACGGAGATCCGTCACACTCTCAGCTGGAGGTCGAGTAGGGTCAACCCTGGGATCCCGTCGTCACCCTCAGCTCCTCTCCATGGTGAATTTGGAAAAAAAAATTCGCTGATGCCCAGTTGCTTACAATCTCTTGAGCCTCTCCAGCGCTGCTCATTTGTTTTCTAAGTGTTATTGCTCTCATTTAAAGGAAAATTGTTAGATCCGCAGAGCTTCTTTTAAAGGTAGACATGAAGGGGATGATCTGTGAAGCTGGACATGCCACGAGTGGGGTCGCGGAATGAGGTCAAAGTATCTCCATGTCAGCGTACGACGCGAGTCAAGGGAAGGTGCGGAGGTTAAGGTAAGGACAAGGGGGGATGCTCAGGTAGACTAAAGTGCATTCCTTTCGATTATTCCAAGAAACACAACAGTTACCTCTCCCAGTCTTTTATGATGCCAATAAATGCTCATGTACAATGGAGGGCATCTCCACTTGATTCCTTGGACGATACAAGGTATTATTTGACCCCTATCCGTGTCCTGATTTCTGCCAAAAAGGGACACTACTCTCTGGATTGTTGTTGGCCAAATGACACGTCGAGGATGAGGGAGGTGGGTTTGGGAGTACCGTAGAAATTGTTATGTGATTGGGAATGGGATGACCGTGTGTTTGTCCAGACGAAAAGGTAAGAATAACAAAATCCAACAACACGGGACTAACAAAGGATAAATTGAGGCATGGACAGGGGAGAACAATGGGATTAAATTGGGCTGTCTCCTTCTCTTAAGCATTCGAGGAGGAGAGAAAGTGATGAGCTTACGATGGGAATCAAGGGCGCATCTTCCTCAGTCCTCCTCAGGTGACATAAGGGACACATTTCAGGGATTTTATGGCGGATTTCAAAAGTCAGGAGCACCAGTTTACGATGCATGTTTTCCTTAGAATAGGAAGATGGGAAGCATAAATGCATTTCATTATTGTCCAGCATTACCTTGATGCTTGGATTCATCCTTGCATTTACCTCCTGTAATCAAGACATCCGAATCATCATAAATCATCGAGTGCCCTCAATTACCTGAGGGAATGCAAAGTGACAAACAAAGTTATCCGCCGTGCCATCCTGAAGGAATTGACATGAGTCCTCCATGGGTTTTAACCAAAATGGAAAGCGATCTGCAAAACTCCGAGTGCTTGAGCACTTTTCCTCTCATGGAAGCGTGGATGGAAGAAAGCAATTCTGTGCTCTGTAGACAAGGAAGATGATTTTAGCCTCCATGTTAGTTAAAGTAGTTGATTAAAAATTCAAAGAAAATGAGAATACTTTCCTTTGTTTTAAGGACGAACTGTGTGGGAAAAGGATGCGGGAGAAGGAATGCCTTGGGTTCCCAGTGTCTTTTTTAGAAATTGTCCATTTTCCTTCCTTCTTCTTCTTACACCCAGAGATTCTTCCTTTGGGCTTCTTTTGAGCATGGGGAAAAGTGAAGAAAGTAGAATTGGAATTGTTATTCCCTTTTTCTCTTTGCATACACAATTTCCAGGGGTCATAAACAAGGACGACTAGGAAGATGAGAAGTCCTGGTGTTAATTTTTGCCAAATTTATGCCAAAGGGAGCATAAAATGGTTGTAGACATTAGGCATCATCGTGTCATGCGATGCCTACCACACCAGTTTCACTTTATGCATACATTCCTAACTTGTTTAGATTATGAATTTAATAGACTCTCATTGTCTCTGCCAAAATTATATCTGATGCGTTACAACGGAATTGGATACCAGGTTGCATTGGGGGAAGGACTTGAAATAGAATATTAGAGGAGAACAATAATTAAAAAGTTACCACTTCCACTCCAGTTTTTAATTGTTTACACAAGTACACGCGCTTGGCCAATTCTGCCTCTGGTCTTACAATAACATGTTACAGTAATTGGCTGTATCGTAAGTCTAAAATTATTTACTCAAAACTTAAGCAGAATTTGATTTGCAAATTTTTAAATGGTCCTGGGAGGGTTCAGATAAAATTAGGGATAAAATTATAGCCAATTTTAAATAATTCAGGAATTTGCAATTTGCTCACTTACTAAACGCCGGTTGACAAATTCGAATCGCAAGGTTGTGTAACAAGGTCGCAAGTTTAGGTCATCCTCGGAAACTAAAAGCTCTGGAACATTGTTGTGATTGATTGAAGGGCGTTACGAATTCTTCTAATCCGGAATGTGAACGACCATAACTCCAAGATTTGTTTTGGAAATTCTAAATTTTCTGGGAAATTTTTATTTGGGAAGAGGTCAAGGCATTTGATTTTGTCAGGGAGGAGTCCGTGTGACACGGAGGCATGTGTGTCCCTTGTCACTTGTCAATCCCAGTTTGAACCGATGGAGTTATTGTTTAGGGGTGGGAAGATGCGATTCTTCCATCTTCGTATGATTTCTTACCTGTGTTGTTGTCTTGTCTTGTAGTTCTCTTTCTGTCCTTCGTCGCATCTTTCCAAAAGGATTTTACCTCATCCCCCCAAACCTTCCTTTGCTTCTTCTTCCAATTGTTGCTCTTTATTATTCTCCCACTATGTTGAGGAGTCCCTATTTTTATTACAGGGCAAATTCTATTCTAATAGGCACCTCACTGGACGACACAAACACAAAAAGAATCAAGTGCTCTCCTGTTCTCAACTTTTAGTGGACTCGTGTGACTCTTTTCCTAAATGGATCAACGCAATTCCTCCCGTGTCAGGCCGTTCTGAGTTTTCATACCTGGACCTGGACACTCTTTATCGCAACAATAAAGCACGACAATCACTTAAACTTATCGTGGACGGGATTTTGAAACAATAGAAATCAGCTTTCCCTCCCACGTAAAACAAGGACGTGTTTGGGAAAAGTGAAAGTGTAAGACGCCATGCTTTAAACTTTTTAAAAATCCACAAAATTTTTTAACTTTCACCAGTTCAGGTGAACCGGTGTCACAGCTTCAGTTTTCACAAGTTTCTCCTTTGGTTCTGCTAGCAGAAGGTAACTAGAAAACATTAATTTGCAGTAATCTTGCTAATTTAATACCCAGAAAGCATTTGTCCATTTATTAGTGCATTGATACTAGCGATTCTCCCCTGCTACGCTGCTGATAAACTATCCGCAAAAGAGCGTTTTACAGAAAATCCTAAGTATCCATCTTACCTAAAAAGGGTCCCATTAGAATGTCAAGCCTTGCTACGCTGAATTCATCATGAATTGTGAGTAACAAAAGGATTTTAGTGGTCATTAGACTCCCACTTGTCTTGTCCTACATGCTAATAATGTCCGGGAATCCTTTTGTACCCAGTTGGATAAGAATAGGGAGAGGAAAAGATTCTGGTTCTATTCTTGTATCATTTTGGTTAATTCTGTCAAGATTTCATTCTTTTCAGTAACTCAAACCGAGTGACATGAGGAATATTTCATTGACCAACCTCACCTGTGACGAGGGGTTCCTCATGTCATCCCTTCCCTCCTTAGTTCCTCATTATGGGAAATCACAGGGAATTGTAGAAGAGCGGAGGATAATTGGAAATTAGGCATAAAAATCATACACAGGATTTTATTCACCATCATCACTCACCTTCTTGAATTTCTATTTATGAATCTTCCAAATTGCCACTTGACACAACGAGGAGACAAATTAACTCTCTCGTTCGACTTTACTGATTTCGCCATTTCGTGGGCTATTGTTAAGGGGGACTCCTTTGAGAGAAAAAGGCAAATCCAAATCCATGCAAAAATACGGAAGTCATTTGTAACATGAGCAATCAGTGGAATAATAACCGCAAGAATATTTTTAGTTCACGTTGTACGCAAGCATAAGAGAAGGAAGGACGGACGCATTGTTAAAAATTAGGCATTGGATTAAAGCACGACGGATGAATGCTCACAAGAAAATTGCAAGGTGATTTTCATTGGATTTCACACAAAATCACCTCCGTTGTTGGCCATATTTAAAAATATTTTTGATTTAAAGTTTCCAACTTTATGAAAAGTTGACCCCTTCGAAATTTCCGATGAGTCTAAAAAGGGCTTAGCGATTTCTATAAAAAAAAAAAAATTTCAAAAATCTACTCGTTGCTTCGTATTTTGTAAAAATTATAATTATTGATTCTTGAAAACGACACATGACGGGGGGTGGGTGGTGGGAAAAGTTGCCAAAGAATTATTGGCAAACCTACACTCGCTCAGATATTGTTTTTCGTCCAAAATATGTCTGACGTTGGCCATTGTTTAAGAAAATGTCAAAGTTCCTAAATTTTGACGGGTCGGTTTGAATTGAGGTTGAGGTTTTGAATTTGAGTAAATAATTTTGCAGAAAATTGAAAATTTATTTTTGTCTTTTCTAATTAGAAAAATAGTAAATCTTCCACCCAATCTACCTCCTGATGAAATTCCCATGCAGACTTCCCCCAGTTCCCCCAGATATCCCAGAAGAGACAGAGAAAGGAGGAGAAAGATGAAAGTTTTGTAATGAGTGGAAGGTTTTTGTGAGCCAAGCCGTCGTGTTTAGTTTCTTGAGAGTTTACATAGTGGAAGAGGGGGGAAGAGGGGGTTGAATGTGAATGTGGATCCATACAGTATGCATATGCATTCATCCCAAAGTTGAAGAGTGATGGTCGTGGTGGTGGTGGTGCTGGGTTTTCGGAAGGAATTGTTTAGGTTGAAGGAAACTGGAGAAAATGGAGGTTCTTCCAAGGGCCTGAATTAAAAGAAAGGAGAAGAAGAAAATGGAAATGAAGGAGAGAAAGTCGGAGTGAGTGAGTGAATGTGTGTGGAAGAAATTAATGCAAAAGTAATTCCAAGAGTAGTAGATGTAGATGTACAGGAAAACAAGGGGGAGTGAGTTCCTATAGTCTTCCAGCCTCATTCCAGTCTCAAACTTTCTCCATCCTTACTTCTCCAGACTTTCCAGGATAGTAGGGAGGGAGGGATGTGTGTGAGACAGGGACATATAAGGTGCCCACATGAATATTTACAGACGGAGAGAGAGAATGGGAGAGAGACAGATGGGATGGATGGAGAGAGGAGGGAGAAAGTAGAAGAAAATCATCAAAACTCTCCTCCTTTCCCTTTCTCTTTCCCTCGTTCCCTCTTTTCTTAAGAGTTCAAATTATAATCTCTGACAAAATAATTAATCCCACACGAGGTTCAGCAGGATAAGAAAATGGAAAATGGAGAAATTCCTCCTCCTTCCTTTCCTCCTCTCTCTCACTCGTCCCCAAAACTTTCTCTACTTTCTCTTTTGACTTTATCCAAGGGAAACTCCAAGAGAAAGGAACGAGGCCTGGAGAGTCTCATTGTAATGCGTAATTGTAGCACTTGAGGCTCAAGAGCCCCTAGTCCCACAACTGATTGTTTTAATTTCGTCAATATCCCTTTTATTTATGCCCTTTTTACATCATTCTTATTCCCTACTCCCTAAAAAAACATTTCATTTAAGAGCAACGAATGAAAAAACTAATTCAAAACTTTCATTGTTGTTCTCAAGAAATTCAAGTTGCGACTTTGTCAGCGTTGGAAATACAGTAACTGGCTGCCCGCCATTGTAGGCTTGACCTTTTTGACCTTTGTAACCTTTTGAAAACTATTGCCAATTTTCAACAATTCCGAATTTTGCAATTCACACTGAACGCCGGTTGACAAATTTAATTGGGTAAGTTGCCTAACAAGGTCAAAAGTGAAAGTTTGGCGTGTCCATTATTTCGTTTACCCGTTTTCAAACTCTGGAAATCTGAGAATATTGCAGTTGGAGACTTGTGCCATAATTGCCCGTTTTGATGATTTTTGACCTTTTCTTTGAACTTTGTGGACTTTGTGACCCCTTCTGTTTTGTTTAGCCCCGTTGGCCTCTGGCATCGCTTAAGAATCAAGGTCTCACTGGAGACTAAAGTTGGGAGGTGGGCTCCGAAGCGAGAAGTTTACAAGTTGAAAGTGCAATTAAGACAAACCCTTTCCGAGTTGCCGGGACTGCGGCAATAACTTTCTCCTCCTGTCTCTCCTACCCCTCCCGGGTTCTCTCAGGACAATGAAGGAAATCAAATGAATAAAATGTGTACGTGTCAAATGTAATGGAAGAAAACCCCCAAGTAAAGTAATCGAGAGGGCAGAGGGACGGGAAGAGGGTGAGAAATAACAACAAGGGAAAATAAGTGCGGCGTGGAAAGTAGAAAGTGAAAGTCAGTTGTCACATTTCATGTTTCTAACCTCCTCCACGTAAATTTCCCCTTTTTCGGCCTATCTTCCTCAAAGTCCAAGTTTTCAAAACTCGGGACTATCGAGAATGTCAAATGGCAAAATAATTTCTCTTCGTTCGAAATTGGGACCAATTTGACAAGTATTGAGATTACGTTCGGTCGTTTTCGCTAAGAGAGTGACGGCCAGTGGTGCGCTTTGTTTTCTAAAAGTTTCCATTGGATAATTCCGAATAAAAGGACGGATGGAGCGGAGAGAGTTCTCTTGATTCCGAAGCTCATTATGTGGTTGCCTATAATTAAAAAGCTGGAAAACAATGGGGAAATGTAGGAAAGGCTCCGCAGGCGCCTATACTGGGTTCCCTATTCTCATAAATATCCACAACAAATCAGTGAATTAAAACTGATAGGTTTCCATTCTACTATGGAAGAAAACAGTAAAAGTTCTCCCTTTCTCCCTGGTAATGACATCAGACTTTTTCCAAAAAAAAAAGGAAAACTTGAGGGTCTTATCCATTTTTTCGTCTCCAAAATTCTTAGTTCTCATTAGGGAATTTCTGACTTTCACTTGAGACTTTCTCCTCAACCCTTCTGCTTTTGACAAAATCTGCTCCACTGATTCTGAATTTAAGGAAATGGCACTTGAAACTGAGGAGACTCACATGTTTAGGAGTCTCTTATGAAGATCCCATCCTCTCCGCTCCACGGAACACATCCACATCAGCCTCCTTTCTTTTCTAGAAGGAAATTCTTATTATTACGAAATCTATCCCCCTTCATTTATTTCAAGAAACAAAAGGAAGATTTCAAAATTGTCATTTCCACAACCACCAACCAACTTGGTTCGATAATAATTAGAACCCTCCACTCAGAAAAATCAGGATGCTGCTGCTGATGAGGTCTTTTTTAGCATTTGCTTCCTCCCCATTTCCACATGAGTCTGATAGGAAAAAGGAGAAACTTTTGAAGCTAAATAGTTAAAACAGGGGGAAAAGAAGGGAAGAGTTCATTTTTGCCAAGGAGGAGACCGAGGAGAAGACTTTCCCCTATAATTATAAAAGACTATAAATTAAAACCGATTTCTGATACAACACACACACGAGCCAGGAGATGATGGGTACTTGGGAAAGACACAGGAGGGGAGGATTTGATACAGAAACAGCACACACATTCCCTCCTTTCTTTTCACCCAGGGAAACGGGAGCCCCGGGTAGGGAAAACTAGGATGGAAAACAACCCATTACCTTGCATTCTGTATCTGTTTTCTCACACACTCCTTCCTTGTCTCGTTACTCTTTAATGAAGCCCAAAAACAAGACTTTTTAATTACAATTTTTGAGAGGAACAATAGAAATGGTCTGAAAAGTGTTCCAAAAGGGAAACAAACAACGCCAGAATTCCAATAATCGAAACAGAATCAATTCAAAACTTTCCAAAATGAATATTCTTGGTCACCCATCGCCGTTCCAAATCTCCATATCCGTACACACAAAATTTTGAATCCAAAATTATGACATTGTTTTCTCCTTGGAACAGATTACCAGAGTAGCTTCAGGAAAAATGGGGGAGGGGTAAAAGTTTAGAAAACAAGAAGGGCTGACTGTTGGTGGTGGTAGGAAAATAATGAAAGAGTACCACATGAGCCCGTTTTTGACTCTGAATTTCGTAGTTTTGAGACAATAGGAATGGGAAGGAGAAAGGAGTCGGGTTTTGGTTGCTCAGAAAACTACGGGGCTTTCTTTCGGGGAAGTTTTAAGGACGGGAAGTTAGCGTTGGGCTCGGGCGCTTGCGTCCTTCATTTCTATTGTCTAATCGGATTCATTAACTTTAGGACGGAACCCAGGAATGCGTTGTTGACGTTCACCCCCTTCTCTGCCTCTGCCTCTCCAAGCCTTTCTCCATGCTTTCTCTCCAGGAGACCTAGAAGAGAGACATGCATATCTTCATATATTAAAACACATCCATATATTCAAACTTCACTCACATTCACATCCAGCGAGAGAGGATGCCTTCTACCATGTACAGTACTACTACCTATGCTGGGCCCAACACCCTTACTCCATCCCTCCCTCCTTGGTATACATATTAGTTTTCTCTCTCTTTATTTTTAACTTTACTTTCTCTGCCTCAAAACTCATTTGAGACTCACACATCAACATCACACTCGTCCAGAACAACAGCGACACCGGAACACCCTCCTCCTTTCTTCCTTTCCTACAATTCCTACTTACTACCACATTCTATTGTCCTCACTTTCCTCCATTACAATTAGGCGTATTGTCTTTGCCCATTGTCCTCATGGGGTAGCAAACTCACCCTCCCCTCTTCTTATTTTGAAATTGCTGGACTTACTGTTCTTAAATTTTCTGCAAGGAATTATCACTTACCCGACTTACTTTCCCCGATTTGGGGCTCAACGAATCAGAAAAGAGAAAGTTCCCTTTTCAGCCTCACTTTCACTTTTTCCTTTTTCTTTTTTGAGGGTGAGTTTGATATTTGAGAAAAAAAGTGCCAAACTTTCACCCTCTTTCTCCTTTTTTTTCCTTTTCCATTCTTAGCTTTTCATCCATTTCTTCCTCCCTTTTACCGGTTCTGGGTCAACGTTGGAAAAAGCTGTGAGGTCGAGTGGAGAAAAGACACGGAAAAGTTACCGAAAGAAGATTAATTAGTAAACTTACAAGTTTAATTGTGATACCTTTTGTGTCTGAGTGTAAAGAGACAGCGGCGTAATGTAGTCTACTACTGTGGAAAAACCACGACAACAAATCTACCTCATCTTCACCATCTTCCTCATTCTCCGGGTAGGAGAAAGGGGAATGGAAATGTTACGGGTGTAAATTAGCCAACAAAATATTTATTACGGGTTCTACGAATCTACCTCAAAATCTACGACGAATCTACCTCAACGTCAACCAAAATTAAGCTTAGCCTAACGTGTAAATTTTAGTAATCACAAACTCACAGTTTGTGAAGCTAAGGTACTTACTCAGTAAGAAGCACGTGGTGGGCCAGACTCTCAAGTTCAAGTTCAAGTGCAATAGGGAAGAAACTTCTTTCGGAGCCAGAAAAAAGTGAAAGTCGGAAAGAAGAAAGTGGTTGCGGAAGATAAAGGTCTCGTTTTTTCGTCTTGAAAGAACTTTGGGGAGAAAGGAAGGAAAAGGAGGACACTTGGAGGAAGGAAGGGATTCAAAAACCGACTAACCGAAATAACTTCCCTGGTCTTTCCTTACTACTTTTTTTCTTCTTTACTTCCTGGAGCCTGCTTTCTTTTATGCGTTTTTTCTTTCCTTTTGGCCAAGCTTCCTGGCTCCTATTATGACCCTCACTTGAGCCACTTATAAACTTCATCTCCCCATCTGATCCGCTTCAGAGACAAATGACAATGCGGGCATTCAAGTAAGTTTACTTTTAGCTCAAGTTTTTTTGCGTGCAAAAAAGTTGCATCCTCCCCATCCCAACCTGCATGTGCAAAGGGAAAGGATTCCAAAACTTACGGGAGAAAGTTACCGAGTTAGAAATGTCACCGAGAGCTCCGAGCAGGGTCCAATGGGTAACGGCAATGCATGATGGCAAGGAGAGGGTATTGGAAAGTCTCAAGTTTGGCGTCTGCTGTTTCCGCTCATAAAGAAGAAAAGGTCCCCATCGGGAACTGGGAGCAGCAGAGTGGAAAGAGCCCCATTGTCTACGCCAATTGAAATCAGGCTCAGCTAATTACGGTTGTAATGCCTTTGCTTATAACGTTTCATTATCATTAAGAGAGGAAGGGGAGAGTCCACGTGTGGCCCTGCCAACTCCCATTATTCTTAACACAATGAGAAAGTTTGGAAGTAATTTAACTAAGAAGGAGTGGGGTGCGAGGCGTAATGGCAAATGTATGATTTCATTATTCATGGGAGAAAGCCTATTAGATAAAATCAATGGAGAAAGTGGTCCGTTTTAGAAAGGAAATCTACCCACCACCGCCCCCTCCCTCTCCTCCAAATAAAATTTGGTCACTGAAAATTAAATGAGATGCTTAAGGTAGTGTTTCCTGGTAACTTTCCTGCAGATTTGACCTTGAAAAGGGCAGTTTCATAAATTATTGCCCCCCTTTTTGAAGTCAGAAGCCACTGATTTGAAATTTGAAAATTTTGGTGAAATTTCATGAAAATTTAGTAACTGCTGATGCGGGGGTTGAATGTGATGTACAGAGGACGAGAGTAGGGAGAACGCATGGACAGGAGAAAGTGGAGAAAGTTGTCATTAGAACGAATCCTGTTTCTTTCTCCTTTTTCCCTGCTCTGTAATGTTATTAAGTCTGAGAAATGCATATTTTGGAATCCCGGTGTCTCCCTTCCGTCTTCCCATTCTTGGTAGTAGTGAAAGTTCTGATTTTAATTGAATTTCTGATAGGAGAGGAGAGCAGGACTAATTAATAATCGATAATGGCTTCCTCAGCCTCAGCTCCTTCCCCCAATCCCCCTTTGTCTCTCCAAGAAGACGAAGAAGACGACAATGAAACTCACCACCCGACCCACGAGGACCACCGGAAAACCCTTGGAAAAATTGACAGAAATTCATCACCACCACCACCGCAGCCACTTTGGCGGGGGGTACAAGAACCAACGACAAAGAATCTTTGGAGAAAATCAAAAAATGCCACAAGGAATCATCGGACACCACTTCCCGAGTCTCGACTTTCTAACCACAATTCTACTTGCAATTCTTCCCCTTCATCTTCTTCTTCCTCAGAAGATGAAGAGGAAAGGAGGAGGCAGAGGCAAAGAAGGAGTCTGAGTCGACTACGAAAAACTAATCGAATTATGCCCGGTGGTACTCTTACCTCTTCCACCTCCTTTACTTCAATTACCAGGAATAAAAAATCAGCACCACCACTGCCAGCATCAGCGATACCCCCATCAAAAATACTTTCACCACCACCCCCATCCCCCTTCTACCCTCATCCGGATCTCGAGCGACAAGGACTCTGCGTCTCTTTCCATGAAACGCCAAATTTCCCTTTCATCCCTTCCTACACTCTCCAATGGAAGGAACAAAAGACGTTGCTCCAGTCAGAAATCTCCGCTTTCTACTCCTCCCAGGAATTTGCGGACGTGACCTTGATCCCTGACCCACCGGCTGGAAGAGATGGAGGAAATCGCGGCATTCGAGCCCACAAGATCGTCCTGGCCGCTTCCAGCGAATACTTCCGGCTCCTCCTGGAAGAGAATCCATGCAAGCATCCTGTCATCCTCCTCAAGGGATTCTCCAGGTGGGAAGTGGAGAAGCTCCTGGAATTTATGTACCGGGGGGAGGTCAGGGTTGACACGTCGGAACAGGTCGATTGTCTTCTCCGGGCTGCTGACGTCCTTCAGGTTAGTTGCGTTAAGTTTACGCTTACGGGCCGGGTTACGTTGATGGGTGACGTCGCAGTACTAGTCCAAGCCACGTGCCAGGATGACATGTATCCCCCGTTTTAATTGAATGTGCCTCAGTTTTTCAAATGTGGCATATGGGAAGAGGAGCAGGATAGGAGGAGGGTGTGTAATTCATTTTGGAAAGACAACGGAGGCAGTTGATTGGCAGTTTGTATCACTGTTGGGAATTCAATTTAAATGGGACGAGCTGGAACAATGGGTGAGGAATGAATGGTTGGGGTTATGATAATTTATAATAAGATCAGCCATGCTCTTCCTTCATTGGCATTTGGATGATGTCAAGGGGTATGGAAGTGGTTGGGGTGGTGGGGAGCGTGTGTGTGTCATGTCTTGTGTCAACCTTTCTCCGCTTCCTTCCTTCCTTTCTCCAGTCGTCTCCAGTTTCTGGTGGGGTTTCCAGATAGATAATAATAATATTAGAAATTATGAGAAAGTTGCCATTTAGATGAAGCCTAACCCCTAGTTCCCCTCAGCCTCTCATTAACGGAGTCCTTTTAAATGAAATCATCAGGCGGAAACTCATACTCGGTAGTAGGACGGCAAGGGAAAGCTCTCAGTTTCCAAAACCCCGAAAATGATAATAATTTTGATACAATGGGAAAGCAAAGGGAAGAAAACAGGGAGAGAGAGAACTCTGCGACGTCTAATTGAAATCTCTTTGTCTTCCTTCCAAACACCCACTGCTTTCTCATCTCACTTCAATTCCAGGAGAGATCCACAGCCTCATTTTCAACCTCTCAAACATGTCAACCGAAATAAACCCAAATACAAATCAACCTCATCTTCCCATCATCCGCATTTTTAGTCAGAATCTTCATCAAGTTCATCAATTTTTTAATTAAGCATTTTAACTTTTTGAATCCAAAACAAATGCTTGTGGGAAAACAATTTCAACTTATGACCAATTTTACCTATTTCAAG